>JAAGNO010002243.1:7753-20164 GCA_033439905.1 Ceryle rudis
GGAGACATTCAAGGTGAGGCTTGACAGAGCTCTGAGCAACCTGCTCTAGTTGAGGATGTCCCTGCTCTCAGCAGGGGATTGGACTAGATGACCTCTAGAGGTCCCTTCCAACCCAGACATTTCTATGCTTCTAAGTAAAAGAATAATTTGCCTGTGGTCCAGTGCAGAACATTCGAATTAGTTTGTCCAAAGTGTTTTTCTTCTCCCTTTGCCTGGCATTTTAAGGTCACACATGACTTTGTGTAATTTATATGATATTGGAAGGGTCAGTTGTACTTGAGAGACTTTAAGCAAGTCTTCTCTCCAATTAAAAAGGTTTGGGTTTTTTACTACATTCAATTTACTCATATACAACTTAAGTATAGTAGTGATTACATTTGAATGTGTGCTTTTATAAGCAAAAATATACGAGACTAATAACAACTCTTGTTTATCTCAGATAATGATCCATTTTGCCCTTCATACAACTTCCAGTTACACTGTGCAAATCCATAAACAGATGATGTTAGGCTTTCAGTTTTGCTTGATACATCAGAATCGGAGAGATCCATTTTATATTGCTCTGAGTTGAATGAAACACACAATCTGGTTTTCAAAACTTCTGGGTTTTAAATGGAGGTGTTATTACTCAGCCTCTTATCTTAAAAAATGTATTGTCAGAAAACTCTGTTAAGAATGGGCTTGAATTTTTTTTCCTTTGGTTTCTGGGCCCTTCCTGAAGCAGGAAGAGGTGGACTGGTAGCATGATAATGGAGATAAGTTTGTGTTCATAAAATATATTATTTTTTATGCTTTCTATCCTATTAACGCTACTTATCAGAAACACTGTAAAACTTAGTATTTGGAATACCAGCCATCTCACATACTTTGCTTTTCTTTCTCTCCTATTTTAACTATTAGCTTGATGAAGCTTCTAACGTTTCAGTATTTGATCAATTGCTGTCGTAGCCACTAGAGGAGGCAAAGTGCCTTCTGGCAGATCGGGTGTCCCAGGTCTATGACAGCACAAGGGTCTGTTCGAGACAAGGTTTAAAGAGTAGTTGATTTATTTGTCACGCGAAGTGGTACAGCTTGAAAACAGATGAGCTGTTGGACCTACAAGCCTTTACCATGAAGAAGGTCAAAATGCTCTGAAGGCTTATCTGTTTTTTTTCTAGCTGTGTATCTGTTGGCTTGCAAAGGTTACTTGCTGCTTATTTCAGACTTTGCCTTGTTTGCAGATCTGAAATGCATTCAGTTATACCCTTCATGTCTGTCCCTGTATGGCTGCAGGTTTTTTCAGTTTCCGGGAGAAGTACAAACATTCTCTCTCCCACTGATATTTTGCCTGAGACCAGTTTTATAAGTTGATTTTTTTTTTTTTCGCATCTTTTCTTGAAACTATCATTTCTGTAATTTTCTGTAGTTTGAGTTTATGATCTGTGATGTCTTTAAAAGCTTTGTTCCTGCTCTGTTTATATATCCTCTGTTTACATATCCAAAATAACTAAGATTTGTGGCTTGTCTGGGAAATTGCTGTATGCCAAATAACAGAGAACTATTCTTTTGAAGGTTGCAGATCTGGATGATGAATTCGCTGAACTCATTCTAGGAGAATATGGTGAAAATTTTGACTTAATACCAGCTCACAAGGTAATTTTTACATTTCATCATTTATAAACAAGTTTTTAATATTCTGAAGGGCTATGTTTTTCTTCCTTTGACACATGCAGATGATGACTTCACAGATGTGCATTTTTTATGAAGAAAAAAATCAAACCAGCTTTTCTAGTGTATTTACAATACTGTGTGTTTAGGACAAAGTATATTCAAGCTTAGTATGAATTTTATACAATAATACACTAACTATGGTTCTCAGAAATGCTAGGCACAGTTGTAAAAGATAATTTTGCTTAGTTTTAAAACTTAGTTTAAAAGTCTTTAGAAGTTAGGCTACTGCAAAAGGAGTTAGAGAAAGGTGAATGGAATTTCAAGGTAGAGTCAGTGCAGTTTGTTTTGCAGCTTCTGATTCTCACGAACAAAAGTAGCATCTCAATCACTGTGAACTGGTTGGATCTTCAGATGCTGAATGTTGAAAGTGGTGAGGTACAACATTCTGAATTAAAAGGACTGTTAGAACACCTGTAGATCTGCATGAAATATTTAGAACTCTTAAAATCATTATCTTCTGTAACTGCATCTAAATGTTGGGTTTATGGTTTGGAGCTCATTAAAAAGCAGTGAAAGGAGTTTGGCAGAATTATATTTGCAAACGTACTTCTTAATTTCTGAGGCTTTGTTATCAATATCTGATAGCTGGAATACAATTTAAGGCTAAACAGTACTTCCCATGTTAACAGAAAATGATTATTTTTTGCAGCTACAGTCTGCTATCCGCAGAGTCACGCTCACTCGGAAGGCGGTACCGCTGCTCTGTGGCAGTGCACTAAAGAACAAAGGAGTGCAGCCGTTACTGGATGCTATTACAATGTACTTGCCTGCACCTAACGAGCGTTCATATGAGTTCCTGTAAGTACAGGGAGAAAAGCAAGGTCAGCAAAAAGGAAAAAGAAAAGCATAAAAGGAGAAAATGAAAAATATTAACGAAGCGTTCATATCCTAAGGAACGTTTACTCGTTTTAGTTATTAAATAACAGTAAGGACCTAAAAATACACCTTGAGTACTGAACCCACTTTGGTCCATGCAGCTGGAATTGTATGCACTTATCTTTAGTTGTCAGATGAATATCTTCCTCTCTTAATATTACAGTAAGAAACATACCACCTCTTAAATGAGTGGAAATGTAGGTAAATGTGAGTTTTAGTATGCATTTTGTTGTGCCTTTTTTTTTTTTTTTTTTTCCAGGCAGTGGTACAAGGATGACTTGTGTGCCCTAGCATTTAAAGTTCTCCATGATAAATGTCGTGGACCTCTTGTTTTCGTTCGTGTTTACTCAGGTTCACTGAAACCGCAATCAGCTGTATATAATATTAACAAAAACTGCACGTGAGTAAGATAGAGGTGTGGTTTAGTGTAGCGCTGGAATATCTGTTAAAAGTCCTGAGTAATACAAGAATTTAATTTTCAGGGAGAGAATGAGCCGGCTGCTCCTGCCTTTTGCTGACCAGCAAATTGAAATACCATCACTAATGCCTGGCAACATTGCCCTTACTGTTGGGTTAAAACAGGTAATGGAAAATACAGATTGTGCAAGGGAGCTCCTTTCACTAGTGTGCTTTCTACTTCTGTGGTATCAAATCTCAGATGTGTTCTTGATTATTGTGACATATGTAAACTTCCTTTATTTGAAGTACATGTACTTCCTCTTAAAATGAAATATTGCAATGTACAAATGTCAGTAATTAACCTGGGAGATGCAGGTGCTGATTATGTGGAAAGAACTGAAAACTGAAGGTGTATTTTAGTAGGGTTCTGTGCTTGAATTTACATTGTAACTCTTAACATTCAATGTATTGCCATGGAGAGGTCTTCTGTGGGGAAGGAGCATGATGTTCCAAGTAAGTTACCCAAAAGCAACAGTTTAACTTAAGTTCAAATAAGATCGTTTCATGCTTGCTTCTGTTAGTTAACTTATTTACTATTACTGTCTGAACAGGCTGAGTAGATCTCATTTGCACAGATTTTCTGAAGTGTAACCAACTAATGGCAAGTTAGATTTCTTTTCCAGTTCACTGCATTTTAAATGTTAGTCTAAATTTGAGTATAGTTTTTCCTTTTTCAGATAATTGTAGTTATTTGAAGAGAGAAGTTACAGAAATTGATTGTAAATAAGTGGAGTTTAGCACAAGTGATGTTGGGGAAAAGAAATGGTCAGGGTTTGTGGGTTTGGATTGATTGAGTGATTGATTGTTTGTTGGTCATATGATCTCTCCCTCCCATGTCTTCTGGGTCACTGGATGTTGATCTATAGAGTGCCACTGGAGACACAATAGTGTCATCAAAGGCTTCAGCAGTAGCTGCAGCACGCCGTGCTGGAAGGGATGCTGGGGGAGAGAAGCGGTCTACCGGTGACGTAGAAAACCTTTTGCTGGCAGGTGTTGAGATCCCTGACCCCGTCTTCTTTTGTACAATTGAACCTCCGTCAGTGGCCAAACAACAAGGTACAGTGTGGATACCTAAGAATATAAGATACTTTATAAATGAGATATTCAAGCACAAGCATAACCGTATTCTGCCGTGTAAGGAACAATGCTTGTACCCAGTCCATGCAAACCTGCTTGATGTGAGTTGCACAAATTTATCAGTGATCTAATAAGGCACTTTTTGGTGTTTTGCAGAAATGATATATTTTTAGATTGTGGTTGTCAGTATCCTTTGCTATTACTATGTCAAGCAGTACTACTAAATTTCTAGTTTTTGTGTTACAGAGGCATTTTCATTTCCTACTGCCATGCTTATTTTTGCTGCAGTCATGCTGGTGTGCTGTATATAAAGTCCTGAATACAAATAACCTTGAAATACTGGGGTTTTGGCGTGTGTTCGTCGTTGTGGGGTTTTTTGTTTTGTTTTGGGTTGGTTTGTTTGTTTTTCAGTCAGCATTCAAAGATTTACCTTGTAGTGTCAAATCTTCACTTACCAAGATTTTTATATGTGTAGTTAGGATTCACCCATGCAGTGTGATTTACTGCCTTTTCCAAGAGTCTGTACTAGTTTCCATTTGACTCCCTTTGGAAATCAGATGCTCTAAACTCAGTATCTTGATTCCAGCAAAAATGAGCTTTGTTGGGAGTGAAGGGGAGGAAGAACAGGTAATGGTGTAGTATGATAGAATGGGGCAAGGTAGGAGGCAGATTTGGAGCAACATGTCTGCAGGCTGAGCCACTGGATTTCAATGTGCTCCTGCTTTTTGGGTGTTTGAGTGTTTTGTTTTGTGGGATTTTTTGGGGGGTTGGGTTTTTTTATGTGGTTGTTGTTTGGTTGGTTTTTTTTCTTTTAGTTTGGGTTTGTTTGCTTGTTTATTTGGTTGGGTTTTGTGTTTGGGGTTTTTTTTTGAGTTTTTTGTTTTGTGGTTTTGTTTGGTTTTGGTTTGGTTTCTTTGGGTTTTTTTCAAAGACTATAAGGTAGGTAAATGCAGTCTCAGCTGTGAGTCTGTCATTCTGTAGCTGCTTTCCTCAGCTGTTAAAATAATGGGGAAACAAAAACTAATTTGCATTTGAACATTTTCATTCTGTACTCATCTTGAAATATTTAGGCAAATCACATAAGACAGCATTTTCTTAGCTGTGAAAAGGCAGCAATACATTTTACTGTCTTGATAAAGCACTTATAGGTTACATTCTATCTTCATACAAGTACAAACTATCACTCTGAAAATGGCATTTTTAATAATTAAATAAGCACTCTGTAGTGTACAGTTAATTTATTCAAGAGAATCAGAAGTTGCAAGTTGTTTGTGATTTGACTTTTTTTTCCCAAAATGTGTTCTTCTCTATGCTTCTTTTGATTCCTCCTGAGAATAAAATTTGACCTTATGAGGAAAGTGATGTCTAGACATTATGATTCTTAAGTTACTAAAGTCTCTTTAGATTTAACGTTTGATATTTCTGTACAGACTTGGATAATGCATTGAGCTGCCTCCAGCGTGAAGATCCAAGTTTAAAAGTGAAGCTAGATCCTGACACAGGACAAGTAAGATGAATCTTCTATTGCTCACCTTTTATCCAAGCTTTATTTTTGAACTGTCAAGACCACTCTTAATTTTTTCCATGTGGAGATTTCCTGGAATAAAAAGGACTGTTTAAATGTTTGAATCATATATGTGCAAAGTTCTGTGCATCAAAATAAAATGAAGCCATGTGCACTTGTGCTTTACAGACTAGAGGAAGTCCTCATGTTCTCTGCCTTTTTTTTTTTTTTTTTTTTTTTTTTTTTTTTTTTTTTTTTTTGATTTTTTTTTTTGGAAACCCTTGTTTTTTTTTTTTTTTTTGACAATTCTGTGTTGAGAACACCTTGAATTATACAGTATTCAAGATAATGTCAGATGACCTTTTTTATAGCAGTCATGGTAGAGGAAATTACCCTCTTACTTATATGGTGTTTATGACAGATGACATAAAGCAGTCCTATTTTCTCTCCAGCTGCCTTAGAATTTGAAATATTTCTAAGACAGTATTAAAAACATGCAAGTCTTTGCTTAAGCAGTTTGTATTGAAAGGTGAATTTTCCATGTTTTTCCTGTTCTCTCTTAACTCTCTTCTTACTAGACTATTCTTTGTGGCATGGGAGAACTACACATAGAGATCATTCATGACCGAATCAGACGTGAATATGGAATTGAGACTTATTTGGGACCTCTTCAAATAGCATACAGAGAAACCATCCTAAATGCTGCCCAAGCTACAGGTAAAATGAGTGAATGGAAGGAACATCTTCTTTCTGGTTTTGTGACTTGAAATGATCTTATGAGTAACTTTCAGATAAAATTTATGCATTAGCTTTTTTTTCTTCCCAAATGTTTGTTTCCATTTTTTTTCTCCCCCTGCAGATGTATTGGACAAAACAGTAGGAGATAAACGACACTTTGTAAGTGCAGAGTTAGAGGTGAGGCCCAGGTTAGAAGAGAGAGCAACGGCAAAACCCATTATCGAGTATTCAGCGAGTGTCCTTGAAGTGCTACCCGAAGAACTTCAAGCAGCTATAGAGAACGGAGTCACGAATTCGTGCATTCAAGGTAAAGCAAGGGCTATGACAGCTATACTGGTCTAACGTTTCTGTAAGAATCAATTTAATATGTTTCTAGGGGTAAAAAATCTTTAGTAGCTTGAAAACTAAAAGACAGCATATATTAACATTAGGTATGAAAAGAAATTCTGAAATTGCCTTAACTACAAAAATTGCCAGACGCTTCTTTCCCTATGCCAGGAATGGAAGTCAGTGTGCCTTTGGCTTGAAGGCTGATTTCTTCTCAGTCACTCAACAGTGACTTTGGGCTTCTATTCATTTGCTTTTCAATCTGGTGTAAGAGATAAAGCACTTACTTGATGATGTCATGTAAACCACAGTGATGTGACAGAAGTGGTTTCAGAGGCCAGCATGTACCTACCACACTTCTATTAGTTATTGATGTTTTTTACCTCAAATGTTAAATCCATGAAAGTATACAATAAAAAGTCTTGCCTAATTGCAAAGTAAAGGGTTTCTAAGGGACTAAAAGCATCCTTTATGTTTCATTTTTAAAATAGGAAATATTTGATAACTTCTGGCCAAAGCACACTCTTTCACAGTAAAATGAACAGGCAGCGGATTGATAAAGGAGAACTACCCAAGAAGCAGCAGCAGAAGGCGGTTTTTCCATGTTGCTTTGAGTTGGGAAGTATCTCTCTCACCTCTGGCTGTGGAACAAGTCTTGTCTGCATGCTTCCTTCACGCTTCTTGACGATAGAACTGTGCTGTCTCCAGCCTAAAATTAATGACATCAAGTGCTTTAAAATAAATAATTAGATCTGTCCCTGTTCTTTGTAGGAGAAAGGCCATGTGTTTTTTCTAAGATGTGGCTCAGACCTTCCACCCAGTCTAACACAGTTTTTTTGTGTGGTTGAGATTCCTGGGTTGGAGGGAGATAACCCACCTAGGACACTAGGTCTGGTTCATCCCTCATGAATTGAGGAGTTAACCATGCAATTTTGGTAGTGGGTTAGTGTCAGGCTTTGCTGCAATCCCATTGTGTCGAAAAGGAAAACATGAAAGATGTTCTGGCTTTTGGTTAAACAAAAGATTTCACTGCTTTTCCAAATGAGGTCTTGGTTTCAATAGACAAGTTTCAGATTTTTTAATACATTATAAATTAATTTTTGGGAATAGTTGTATGGATGAGCACACTTAGGAACTTCTGGTTATGAAGATTTTCTGTGCTTTTGGTAGAGTGAGAAAGTACAAGTCTGCATTCCTTCGTCTCTTTTGGCAGAGCTAGGTAATGACAAGATCACAAAACAAGAAACAAAACCAGTAGTCATGCCCCAGCGGGGAACGAAGGAAAAGGAGCAGGGAAAGAGGAAAGCGAGAAGATCCAAACTCATCCTGAGACTTTTTTGTATGTGTCTTAGTATTCTGAAGAACAAATGTGGGGTTTTTTTTTCTTTTTTTTTTTCTTAGGACCATTGCTTGGATTCCCAGTTCAGGGTATAAATGTGACAATACAATCACTGACAGCGCATCCTGACACCTCGCACACAATGGTATCAGCCTGTGTGTCTCGTTGCATGCAGAAGGTACAGTGGAACTGTGAGCTGCCACAGAACACAGTGGCATGATGTACTACTGGGAAAATACATGTCTCTCAGTATCTGGTAATTGTTCTTCTCTGACAGTGTAATGCCCTCATGGGGGACTTTATTGTTTTTGGAAGTAGAGAATTTGAGAAGCAGTGTTAGCTTTAGTTATATAGGTTCTTACTATGTCAATTTTCTTTAAAAAAGAATTTTAAAAATCAACATAACTCCTTCCCTCCGGTGTAGGCTTTGAAAAAAGCTGGCATACAAATACTGGAGCCCCTGATGAACCTGGAAATCACAGTAAGTGAAGATCACCTCAGTGCAGCACTTGCTGACCTTGCACAGCGGAGAGGTAGTATTAAGGAAATCCAAAGTCGTCAAGATAACAGAGTTGTGGTTGCTGCTGTTCCTCTAGCAGAAACGATGGTATGTGATTATCTTATTAATGGTAAAATGCAAACCTGGTCTTTTTTTTTATATGCTTAAAAATAGTTAGGCTTCAGTTCACTTTTCCAGTTGTTACTGATGAGTATGCTTGGAATGGATGCAGTTTATTTTATTTTCATTATTTAATTTATTCTTTTATTTATTATGTTCCAGTATACTTGACTCTCTCTTTATCTCTCTACCCCTCCCAGCCAAGCAGCCTTCTGTGTTAACTTACCTTCCCTTTACCCTAAACTAAGTGATTTGTTCTCCATTTTGTCCAGGGTTACTCAACAGTTTTGCGTTCTCTAACATCAGGCTCAGCAACATTCACTTTGGAGCTTGCCAGTTATCAAGCCCTGAACAGTCAAGAGCAAAGTGCACTTCTTCAGAGGAGGATGGGGTTGGTGTGATCACTTTACTCTGTAGAACAATAAGGACATTTTTAATCCTTCCTGTTAAATATTTTTAGGAACTTATTTATGTACACCAGTATGTTCTTCTGGGACCATCTGGTTATGGAAAATGGTGAATTAGCAGCTATATACATTTTTTTTAACTGTCCAAGGGAAGGTTCAAGAGACTGTGTTCTTCTGGCACAGCCTTCTAATTTCAAAAAAGCTGAACCAGAGGTGCAATCCCAATTTGCTGCTTTGCAAATTTGTACCTTACAGATACCTGGAATGAGAAGTGATGTGAATCCTCCTCCTAAAAACAAGTGCTAAGTGCATCTTAATGCACCATTAGGAGTATTTCTTACTTTACTTACTAAAGTTTGTGAAGTTTATGTCCCTAAATGAAATAAATTTACAGTTGTGGCAGTCTGTATCATGATTTTTTTTCAGATGAATAAAAGAATATGGTTAATAAGCATTTAAAACTGTACAACTATTACTTCCTGTACTGTTGGAAACCACCAATGTGAAACAGAGTTCAAGACTAGGTTTAACTTCTACCTGAGTTTTTCAGCAAATAATTGGAATGGATGCTTCTGCAAGATGTGTGCAAAAAAAAAATACAAGATGGGCATAGTTCTCCCAGGACTGCAGACAGCACTCCCTACCTTGGAGAATGTTGGGGAAGGATTTTTTTGGAGCTTTAGGAATGAGTGACTTAAGCTGTAAGAGTGCTGATTTGCTATGTGTTACAAGTCAGTTCTGAGTGGCAATTTTCTGGTTACATACAAAAAGTAGAAAATGATACTTCGAAATAAAAAGGTAGTTTGCTCTTTATTTAAATTTTCTTATCTTTATTTTCATTCAACTTTAGAACATAATAAAGCTGCAAGTGGTAGCTTTATGGTATCAAGTTTCAGGATTTCACAGTGAAGAATCCCCATTATTAATGAAAGCTAAAACCTGTCATTTTTACTTCCACCAAGAATATCAAATAACTTTATTTTAGAAGTAAAAAGTTTAAGTGTTGGTTCACCTATCAAACTGCAAGTAGGTATAGTCATACTCCAGAGGCACTTGTTGACTAGAAGTCCTTGCAGCAGTTACTGCCCTCTTGCTTCATGGGCGCAGTATCCAACAAACACAGGTTCAGCTGCTATGCCACGGCTGTTAAAATAAAATGGAATATGTATGATTGTAGTCAAGCATTGGGCTGGTTGTGTAGACAGGAAGAAAGATGCTGGCACTCTTACTTTAAAATAAATCTTTGTGTAGACAAAACTACTTCCAAGAAAGAACAGACGGCCTATTCAGCGCATGAAAAAGGGCCTCGTTGTACAGCTGATTGCATATCAGTGAAGTACAGCTCTATATTTCAATCATATATACCAAGGTATTAGAAAACAGGTTGAAATGCTTACATTCAGAGGCTAGTTGTCTTGCTGTTCTGCAAAATCTATTGCTTTTATTGAAAAAACGTCTTAGTGTGAAAATATGAATCAGTTGATACTTGCACACTCTGTTCTCTGCCCCACTATGATATGCAACTCTAACAATGTCATTCATTTATTTTTTAGGGGAGACAGTTTTAGTAAACTGGATTTTTTCAGCTACACTAAAAAATTATTCTGTTCTCAGGTGGCTGTAAAAACACACGAACAAACCCTTTAGCTTTTGATGGCCCATAATACAGTATAAAAGGATGTTTCAGAGTTAAATAGTCGTAGTTAAAATTCTGCTTGGATAGTTAAGAGCTAGCCAGTACTGCTACAGTGATTTGTAGGATAATACCTATATTACACACACACGCTGGTGCTTAAGTTGCATTTAAGAACTGCAGTGGAAGTAAATGGATAATGAAATAGTTCAGCTGAACTTTTGCTTGCCCCAAAGCAAGACGTCCTGCTGGAAAAAAACAGGGTTTTTGTCTAGGTCTCCGGAATACGCACCCACTGCTGTATCCTCCTACAGGAAGCCAAGTTCATATCTGAGTAGCAGCTACTGCTTTCATGGTACTATTTCAACACCAGTGGCCTCAACCTTGGAGAGGTAGAGCTACTTGTTCTTCTAATAACCTTGATCTGGCTGTTACAAAGTTATACCCCCCATTCCATTACTCCTTGGTACCCAGCTGCAGAGCAAGCTAGAGCTGTTCTACTTAGAAAGGCTCTTTGGCCTACTACAACTGCCATGTATAAAAATATTAGTAGGGACATAGTGTAAGCAAAGGACTCTCAAGATTTTGCCACATAAATCAGCTCTGAGTTCACACAAGGCTAAAGATGACTCATATCCATGAAAGGCAACGTAATTGCAGCTCCAAGAAATGCTCATTTCATCAGTGGAAAGCAACTGGTTTCTCTAGTTTTTCTGGTTCAAAGCCTATTTAAAAGGAATATTTTTCAGGAGGACATGGTTTTTTTTAAGGTAGCCATTTAATAACATGAATTCTTTGCCTTAAGTTTATATGCCAGCAAAGTATTCTTCGTACCACAAAGTAGGTCAAAGAAAATGCATGCAACAAGTACAGGGAGTCATCCTTAGTCTGCCCCTGCATTTTGTGTATATCATGCCCTACCCGAGTAGCTGCAGTCATCTGGATCAGCTCCCTGTATAGCAGTACAAGTGCCAGCACTAGGGAAAAAGCACAGCTTAGATAACTGTAAAACCCTAATCCTAGAGGTACAGCCACTCTATGCTTCACTGTTCTGTTGTGTTTTCTCTGACCCCCATCAAGAGGTGCACCATCCTGTTAACTGATAGGATGTAAGATTTTTAAAGATCTTCAATATTGTTTTTAAGATGTATCAACTGTCTCAATGTATCCATTTTTCTCATTACTGAGATAACACAATTAACATACAAATACTTTCCTACAGCATTATTTAAAGCCAGCTTGAAACAAACCAGACGAATCAAAGCTTACGAGTCTTTCAGTCACTTATAAACTAGGTCTTTAATTAATCAAGTTATACTCTTACGTTCAAAGTCAATAATTCAACAGATAATCCTGCTGAGACAGCTATAGGTGTATGCACAGAGTGCTTGAGTTTTTCGTGCTGACTCTGCTGCTGTATCTTGTTCTCTAAAAAGCTGATTTGTATCTACCTTAATATTCATTTTCACACTGTTGGGATTTTCAGTGATTTGTCATAAACTTTTGTAGAGAAATTAAGTGACATGTTGCATTCTTGCTGCCTAGAACTCATGTCTTAATGTATCTCTTCTTCCTCTTTTGAGGATACAAAAAACACACAGGGTGACATTTACATAGTCAGATTAGACTGCTAGCCTTCTTCCCTTCACTTCCAAGCCAGAAACTTAGGTCTTGAATTCCATTGGTTGTAAGGTATGAGAAGAAGCTTTACTACAGCTATTA
>JAAGNO010002243.1:22953-34302 GCA_033439905.1 Ceryle rudis
TCTGAATATAGTAAGATTCCAGTTTAGCATAGTCAATGCCAAATCCTTGCTTCTTCATGAACTCTTTCACTTCAGGGTTAGATTTCCTTAAATAATAATAACAAAACAAATTAAAAAAATTGTTTTGTTTTAAAGCAAATTTCCTGACCATTTCCATCTGTGCACAGCACACTAGCTGATGCCTTAGGCACACCATAGCCTGGAATGCACAACAGAGCAGAAGCAGCAGTCTAACCTGATTTAGGTATTTGAAACAGTTTCACCCCTCCTTGTCTGTTACAACTATTGGAGTCCCTGATCCAGGCAGCCTCTGGCAGATTGCCTCAAGCTCCTATGAGCTATGGAGTTCCTGGCTTCTCTGCAACATTGTGCAAAGGCTGCCAGCAGGTCTGGAAACTGAGCAGCCACAGTATCAGGGGATCTGCACAAGTGACATCAAGAATCCTGGAAAATACCCCAAAATCAAACCAACACTTTTACGATAAAGCATTTGCCAGAAATTTTCTTTCTTTTTAAAAATGAAAGCATGTCCTGAGTGTTTAGATCTGATGTTTCAAGTGAACACACAAATACTAACTGGATCGATTTGAGTATTCATTCAATCAGATGTGCTCCAAATTCTGTCTTACTAGTCTCTCCAGCAGAGAGACTCCAAATATTCAAAATACACAACCAATCAAGGAACTCTATTAGTACGTGCCATGTTTTAAATACAAGTGCACAAGAGTCAGTACTGTAATACTTAACAGGTTTTCCGGAAGGCAGAACTCAATGGAAAGAACTGCTTTTCCTTTTACACAAAGTATTTAAATGTTAATTTTCCTTTATACTACTTTCCTAACATACTAGTTCTCCTTCTTGTCAGGTTAATTTTCACAAAAAAATGCTTTAGAGTATCTGAACATTTGTCATACTACTAGTCAAAGCAAAATTCTGCACCTCACTTGCTTGTTAATGATCACACATGCTCTGCCTGTTGAGAGTTACAGGAGTGGAGATCTTTAGGTTAAGCAGTGAAAACTGTCTCACATAACTGAATTTAATGACTGATGGATTTAATCAAGTTTAAAGGGCACTGGATATTTATTCTTTGAACTCTCACCATACCAACAATCGAAGTTCACTTCATCTCCTCCCAAATGAATGTATGCATCTGGAAATACACTGCTGATCTCTTTGAAGAATTTAGTCATGAAGTCATAAGTTGTATTCAAAATGGGATTCACAGGTCCAAAGGAACCAGTTGGATGTTCTCCACTGTAACAAGGGGTGAGAAGATCTTTCTGACCTAATAGAAACAATCAGTAGAGGATATTCAGTTCCATACAGGTATGCTAAATTTGCCAACAGGAAGAGGCAGTTACCTGTATTAAAAAGATTAACATTTGTGACTTAATTACTCATCTATTCTAAGTATTATCAAATAGAGGCAGGATGAAATACAACAACTTGCCCCACAGTCAAAGAACCCTCTAACTGGAAATCAGGAAGGACTCTGACTTTTAGATTTGTGATTTAACACACACTAACTTATGGAATATGTCACCGTACTTGAAAAACATTTTGAATAAAGAAGCTTTAATGGATTTATCAAGGAAGCCAATGAAAAGGAAGACAGATATAATAAGTGTGCTTCAGAGGCCTCTTTTACCTTTTTATTACTCTGCTTTGTTAACACCTAAGGAGGGGGGACGTACAAAGCTCAAGGTAGATGTCCTACTTCAGTCTGCTAGGAATTTACCTCTACACAAGAAAAGACGACCAGAGAGACATCAAAACTAAGCACTACTTCTTGAGTCAAGATATCTGAAGCAACAAAAGCCAGGAAAACAAAAGAAAAAACTTATTATATGTAGGTTGGATATTTCTGCATCCACTTTATTCAGCAAACTGTGGCTGCAGCAGCAGCCCCCTCCCTAGCTGTGTTCATTTCCCTCAAACAGGGCCCTAGTGGTAGTGGCTTCAAATAGTCTCCTCAAACGCCTTGTCTCTAATATCTTGAATTTGAACGCAAACAAAGAACAGCTACCCACGTTCACAGGCAAAGTGAGGACTGGCTCCTGTGCATCACATTAAAGAAAGCTATTATACAAGAAGCTATCAGCTTGCTCTTAATATGAATTTAGACCACCTCACATATACCAGGCAAGATCACATGAGATGAAGGATTCAGAAAGGGTGCTTACCAAATTTAGGTTTCAGCTTTTTCCTTTCCTCCTGATTTTAAATTAGTGAGAAAGAGCCAGAGGCATCTTCCAACATTACGGCCACATGCCCATGGAACAAACACAAAGACTTGTCTGATGGCTAAAGCTATGAAGCACTTTAAAAAAAAAAAAATAATATGCAGTTCGGCCAAAACCATCTTATGTTCATTGCACAGAAATCACAGACAATGCACCTTGAATTAAGGCGTAAGGTTCCCTGGTCTTAGAGGACATGTAAACAGCACCACTCTCAGGATTCAAGCATTCTTTGTCATGAGAATTACTACTCTGAAACCCAAAGGATAGAGAGTGAAGAAGTATCCAACTTTACTCTGTTTTGTACACTGGCAGATTTCCACTTTACTAATAGACAGAAACATCAACTACAAAGCACCTTCCCAAACCAGAAATCTGTACTCTAGAAACAGCCACTCACTATTTCCAGTCACTATCTTAATACCTTAAACTCAAGAGTACTGTTGCATGGTTTCATTACAACAACATGCAGCCTAAGGCAGACAGAGTATGCCTGTGCCTTCACACATAACACTCAGCACCCGAAACGTCAGCTTTCTCTGTTCACTTTAGTTCCTCTAACACGTAAACCTCATGACCATCGCCAAATCAGGCCCCTCACCTCTTGTCAAGGCCCTTCCAAAGCACTTTAAAGGCTGCTTTCTAGTAAGTTTATTTGCTTGCTACACCCAACTTAGCACAATCATTTAACCATTAATACTTCCTTAGACATACCTTTTCCCCAAGACTGCGTGTGTCCTGGGGTATCGAACTCTGGGATAACTCTAATGCCTCTTAACCGGGCATACTCAATCACCAGCTGGACATCAGCAGGAGTATAGATGTGGTTATAGGAGTATGCTCCCTGTAAGGTATTCACATTTAGAGACAGTTTACAAAACATTACACCAGCATTATAATTTAGAGTGCAGATCAGTTTCACAAGGTGCCCTTTTCTGGTTTATCTCATATACAAGTGCTGACAGAACTTTTTTGTTGAAAAAGTCAGGGAAACAGACAAGCAAAAAAAACCCCACAAAAGTTAAACCCTTTTTCCACACTAAGACAAATCCCTGAGGAGACTGTGCTTTTCTCCTTGGTTACTGAAAACAAACAAACAAACAAACAAAACCAAAACCACACCAAACAACAAACAGAAAAGCTAGTTTCTATTACATCAGGTTTTTGAAAAATATATTGTTCAGTTCTTCTGTACAGAAGCAAGTTAGGTTTCCCCTCCACCCCTGCATCATTAGTTCTGAAACAAAGGACCCTTGTTACATGATATGCAAGACTAATGGAAAAATTCTGCCAGGTCAGAAAGAATGGCATCTTCTTCCAACACCTCTGCTTGTCAGTTTTGATACAATGCCCAATTTAGCATCAGGGCTTGTTTGTTTTGTGACCCATTATTCCAACTGCACACAGCCAACAAATGTGACAAATGACCCAGACCACTACAATTTGGTGAAACAGACACTTGCCAAAGAGCCAAACTACTTAAGAATAGCATTGTCACTCCTCTTGATTAATAGCCTCTTAAGCTTCCATTTATCTGGAAATGGTTTCCACAGCTGAGTTACTCAGAGAAGGTAATGGTAAACAAGAAGCCTTTCAAAAAGAATATTGAGATAAAGGCCATCTCCCTCTCTCCAGCTGTCAGTGGGGAATAGGACAGAACGTCACAACCATTACTAGGAAAAATAATCTGACTGCACCATGGAAGATCTACAATTTTTGAATTATAGAATTCCTCATGGCATCTGCTCAAGCATTGCCTACACAATTTTCATGAGGGTCAGATTCTAGCAAGCATTTTAAAACAGAACCACAAATCTTATGCTTAGGCTCAGTCTACTTAATTATTCATGATTGATTTTGCTACTGCTGTACGGTGGCTGAGCAAGAACCTCATGATAGCTTTCATTAATTAGCAAACTTTACTGTGAATCAGGAAATAAGATATCTTGCATTGTATTTTGTTTTAGAAACAACCTCTCACTTTTGGACCTCTTATAGACATGCTGTGTTTTGTATAGCTAGATCTCAGACACAACAAAAGTACTACAGCAGTGTTTCCAAACCCAGAGCTGACAGGGAACTCTCCTGCATTCCAGGGGCAGGAAATCCACCAGTTAAACAACAGAAATCCAAGAAAGGCTCACTGCAAACCCTGATGAGCACTGTCACCAGCTCATCCGCACGAAAGAGTTAGGAAAGTCATTTACCATGCATCCACCAAGGAGACTTGAGCATGGTCCACACAGACACTCAGGCAGGATCCTAAATGTGGACTTGATAGTTCCTGGTCCTCTAGTACTGTTTCACTATCAGCCATGTATTCAACCATTGGTAGGCTCTGCATTTTATGTTCATGAAATATGTGCCAGATTTTGGTCATCCCACCCTGCTCCAATAATGTTTACTCACCTTGTCACTTAACTCAGGGAAATGAATACTCTGGTAAGGGAATGACTGGTCATCTACTATATGCCAGTGAAGAACATTGAACTTGTTAAAAGCCATGGCATCCTGTAACAAACAATGCAATACAGTCCAGTTAAGCACTTCACTCTTGCAGAAAAACTATGCAAAAGAAGTTGTCTTTACAAACATTGTAATCTTTAGTAAAAGCACAAAACAAGTCTGAACAGGTACAGGACTGCAAGGCAAGCCAAAAACCAACAAGGTAAAAAGTACAAAGACAAGGAAGACTTCGATCTTCCTCCCAGAGACCACCGGAGGATGACAAGAGCCCACTACCACGCGGATGTGCGCATGCAATAATGGGTGGAGAGTTATGATAACGACTTCTTAGAATTCTACTGAATATATAATAGGTTTCCTGGAAATGTAATGCATATATATGTAATCTTTCTATAAGAATTGATTGTTTCTGAACCCCAGCACACATGTTAGGAGGAGATCCCCCATGTGCCCGATATATATATACGCTGCAATAAACATACCTGCTTTATAACTTTTCACGGGTTGTAGTTTGATTCTGCACATCACTAGAAGCATACACCAAAACACACCAGTTTGTTTACACTACTGTTCCATTCTTCTGCCATCTATTTGCACCACTCCTGTCACAAGCTCTCAATCTAATCATGCTACACTGGCTATAAATGCTTATGAACTTCTTCCACTTCAGAACATTATCTGGGTAATTCTCTATGGACCATCAGCTTCTTGACCTTATGGAAAAGTCTATACTTTTCTACCTAAATACTTTGGACTCAAAAACTAAACAGCAGGAGAGAATTGCCTACTATTTGGCACATCCCTAGTGACTTCTGCAGAATCCATTTCAAATGCATGCAAAATAAACCACGCCTTTCCTCACAGAAGATAAGAGTTCCCCTTATGTTTTCGGTCATTAGTGTCTGTACTTCCCTTTTTTTTTTTGAGACAAATGTTAATGCACTTCTTTTAGAATTACAAGCCCAGATGGACAGTTAACACGCTCTGGGTTATGCAAGTTTGTTAAAAGTCAATAGAAGTATCATGTGCTGCAAGCAGCTGATATAAGTGTTCCCTACATTGTTCGTGACTGAGTAATCACAACACTGTTGCTGCCAATTCCTTACCACAAAACCATTATTTCCACCCCATTCCTTTTTTTTTTTCCCCCAAGCTGTATTTAAAGAAGTGACTCCCACCAAATCCAAATGAAGATTTATACTTTGTCCATTCCCCAAAATTACCTTATCTGTTTTATTAGACAGCATAAGTTTTAATTACTGCATTATCTTCATGCTGTTCTATCAAATATGATCTTTCCACATAGAAAATTTTATTTCCTGACCTTTACCTCTGCCACTCCTTCCTCAAGGACAATGCCCTTCGTGGAAATAAAGTACAGCAGCTGAACACAATCAAGAAATATACTTGAACTGCTGCCTTAAGAACCTAATTACCACACATCAGTGAAGGGATTACTGCTGCTTTTTATTAAATTAGCTTGGATTAAATGGGCACAGAAGTAGGAGGAAAAGCTCACTTGTTCTTAAACCTGCAAAATGGCATAAAATGGAGCTCTGGGAAAGTATTTGAAGCCACAGACACAATTTAAGGAAAGGAAACAATAGCAACAGTTATAGAAACATACAAATGTTTAAAATGTAAATCTCAAAAGTCAAGTTTGAATGTTGTTGTCTCTTCCAGAAAAGAAAACAAATATTGACAAAAATAACTACTTGAGCCTTTGAAGTATATTGAGTTGAAAATCAAACACTACACAGGCTACTTGTTCAACAGGGACTGATCTTGAAGGTAAATACAAGTGATAAACACCCATGAAGGGGTAAGTTCTGAGCATCGTTCAAGAATGACCTTAGAAGTGAAGACTGGTTTTACCTGCACTCTCTTCCTGCCCATCTTAAGCTTTCTCTGCAAAGTTCTACAGCATGGAAGTAAAATTTCCAATGCTATTTCATCTTGGAAAAGCAAGACAGAGACACGACAGGAGACTGCACGTTTCTTCACTCAAAGGCTTCTCCATTTCAACCCACCAAATAAGCCCTGCTACAAGGATTTCAACAGCAGAAAATGGGTAGGGGGGTGGGGGGAAAGACCAGAAAACCCCACAGCTTTGGCTGCTATGATGGTACAAATTCATCACCTTCCTATTAAGACAGAAGTGTACATTTCTTTGTGTGCTTACTTAAGCTTTTTGGAGATAGTTCCATTTGGGTTTTTTCTTTTTTTATTTTCTTTTCAAAGGGATGCAGTGAAATAAATCAGTAGCTTCCAATAAACATTTCCAATTACCTCTCTTGAGCTGCACTACTTAATTACTGGCTTATTTGCTCCTACCAGACTAAGAAAGGACTACCGAAGTCTGGTTATTGAAAAGACTGGTATTTTCCTGCAACCACTGTCAGTGAAGCTAGCACTTGCAAGGTCTCCTTTGTGTTGCTTGCTGATGGTCAGATGTCTCAAAACATGCTTCCAAGAAATGAGCTGGTTTAGGCAACAGAAAGTATGGGAAACTCAAGGTACCACAAATCCAACCCACTTTACAGATTCACTAATCACTGTGTCTGCCCACTCAATTCCTCTCTGATGTATGTCCTGGCCTTCACTCAGCAAAGTTCACTCTGCCCTTTTAGAATTCAGCCAGAGGAGACAGGTTCTCTTTCCTACCAGCTCCAGTTACTACCTACTTCAGGGGTCAAAGACAACAACAAAAAGCCTTAATTATTAATGCTACAAAACTGCCCACTTACCAGGTTTGTAAGAATAGATTTCAATGGTAGATAATGCCTTGAAGTGTCTAGCAAGATTCCTCTGTGAGCAAATCTTGGGAAGTCATCAATTTCAGATTCATTGACAAGAAACTATGAGAATGAGATTTAAAAATTAGAATTCCCCTTTTATATTCATAATTTCAAACAAGAAGTATTTACTTTTCAGTTTGTTAACTGCTTTCCAACAAACATTTTCTGAAAAAAAAATACTTAAACTGCAGATCTGCTGTTTCTAGATGACCACCTAGTAGAGATTGTGGCTTTCTGTTAAAAGTACTGTGGGTTTACTTAACAGCTATACTTACACTTCCATAGTCATCTTCATGAACCAACTGGCTGAAGGTTTCCAAACCTGGAAATAAATCCAAGAGAGAGATCTGGTACAACCCAGTACTTGTCCTTAAAGTTTTAATTAAAATAGGACCATAATTATTTTCAGGCATTCACACAGAAACTCAACTACAAAGCATTCTTTTCAGCTTTCTCTTTAGCACAGTTTCCTTAATTTCTCAAGGTAAAGCAAGTTTGAAGAAAGAACCCCTGAAACTCTCCATTATACACAAATGCTGAATGAGCACTCCAGCTCAGCTGTATTGAATTAATAGTATGGAAGTTACTGAGAGTAAGGTAGGAATTTCTGGTGTTCCACTGCATCTCTTACTGACATTTCTGGAACAGGTGAGGTTTCTAACTCACCATGAAAAATCTGCTAATTTAGACTAACAATCCAGTAAAAATAGCAGATTGGAACTGCAGCATTATGGTCTTCTTGGTGATGTGTCCAGTATGTTCAGTTATTAGGTGCAGTCAGAGAATACTTTGTTCATCCTGTAGATCAGAGAGCTTTTTAGCACCCAGGACGTGGTCAACTTAGCTGATCTCAAGCACAGGAAAAGTGCACTTACGCTGAGCATCCAGACTGAGAGTCTCACCAACATATCTGTGTATCCTTCTGGCCTCTACACTTACGATTACTTTCCATGAAGGATGGAATGAGGGCAAGGCTCAGTGGTCAGATGGTTCTTAAGTCTGCCATGGAGACTGTACATGCCCCAAACAAATAGATCTATAGATAAAATATCAGCTTACCTCTTAAAGCACCCCATACCTCATCTGCTTTCAGTATGGCCACAGGCTCGGTTACAGTTAAATGATCTGAAGAAAAGGAGAAAAAAAATTTACTCCTCAAGGAAGCATGGATTAACAGGACATTGCTAACAGGCATTAAAGAGATCAGAGTACCACATCTCCCTTTGTTTCCTAAATTCTAACCAGTGCTGTTTTTAACGGTGATACCATGCAGCTATTTTTCATTTTTGTGCTCCCAAAATAATGCAAGCTACGAGTCAGAGTCCAAAGTTCATCAGTAAGATGGTAAAACAAGTGTGGTGCTTAATAATAGCAATGTTAAATATTGCACATGGGCCAGAATTCCAACCAAGTTTAACCCGACTGATTTGGTTTGACAATATTTTTGCATTTAAGACACAGGTGATATGGGTTAGGTAACTAACCCAGACCTAACTGAAAAGGTTTACTTCTCCTTTTATCTTCCCTTTATATAGATTATGCTTACTTTTTTTTTTTTTTAGGGATATAGCTTGTCAGTTAACATTGTTAGGTGCTTACTAGAAACATCTAATTACAAAGGAAAAAAATAAAAATAAGACCCCATCATCTAATCAACACATGTATAGAGGCAGTGAGATAAAGGAAGGTAAGTAAAATGAAGAATGTTATCTAAAGATATCCATAAGAATATATATGTACATATACGTATATATTTGTGTAAAAATACACTCTATCTATACATCTATATGTTTATAACATTATTTAAACATAAAATAATAAACTGACCCGAGTTGCATATTTGAATCAGCAGAGAAAAAAAAAAATCAGAGGGCATGATGTATTGGATCTGCCTCACTACGAAAGAACGGTTGGTTATGAGTTATACAGTTCAAACAATTGTCTAAACTGCCAGAGAAAAGCCATTCAGGGACATGAAGAAAGTACCTCAAACTTCCATTTTAACCTAAGCACAGATCACATATAGTTTCTGTGAGTGAGGAAGAGAACTTAGAATCTGACTACTGCAATCTCCCTGAGTCTTTCTGTGGTAAACTGTAGTTCAGTCAGGGATTTACTTCCAAAATAGCAGGCTTTTTTTCTGAACACATATACTTTAAATGAATGCAGAACAGCAAGTTTTGTACAAGTGTCTGGAACCTTACACAAGGAGGCAAGAAGCTAGCAGGGATGTAACTTGTACTCTGATTACATAGCCAATAGTCTTGCTATAGACTAGCCACTGAGTGATTCATAGATACTATCTCTATTTAGAAAAGGGGCCCAATCCAGCAAGTGACTAATAAGTTCATATCAGCATTTCTTCCCTGAACAAGCTATTCCATTAAAAAAAAAAAAAACAAAAAAACCTTGCTGAAGTCCAGAGAACTCAGCTTACTACATGAGGAAAACATGTTATTTGTAAGAGGAAACTCCTTTTCTACAGCAGAGGGAAAAAAATGGCTGTTCTGAAGAGCAGAACGTAAAAATCACATGATCTGACAGATTCACCAAGAAAGAGAAGAACCATCTTTGTTTAAAATCTGAATTTCAAAAACAAGTTCAAAGTTCAAGTAGCAGTAGAACAGTATAATAACCTGACTGTGGAAGAAGTTTCCTAAAGCGTTAGCAATTTTGCTGCTCTATCCCATTTGCATTGAAATGTATGATAAATTTGCACACAAAAATTGCACTACTTGGCTAAATGTACCCAAAAGATTGAGGAAACCCACAGATGTATAATTTAAAAATATCTTTTTCTAAGGACCTGTAACCTGGATACCAAACAACTGTCTTACCCTAGTACAGATTATCTCAAGACAGAACGAGATGACTTGAAAATGTGGAATTCTATGCTAACCCTGCCCAGACAAAAAGCAATACAATTAACTTTTTTTTTTTTTTTTTTTTTTTTCTGTTAAGAAACTTCTCTGGTAATTAGGACTTGTTTTGAGAGTACTTCTCCACTCTGGACTCCAGTCTTAGAGCTAAAGAAGCAAAACAGAAAAAATCCAATGTAACCATAATGTTTTGAAATCCTTTCCTGTATCTACTGAAAGAAAGTGCATTTATAATCTTGCAATATGAATAAGAAGGCATTCAATGAAGCCTCTCTGTTGTGTTTTTTTCCTGGAAAAACATAAATACTGTGTACATAATCTTCAACTCAAATGTAGTTATCTCTAAGGAGAGCACAGCACAGGAGGTACAGCACAGTATGACACCTCTGATTCTTAATGACAACTACTAAAAAGGATAGCTGCACGTAAACGAGCTGAATGCGAGCTACACTGCAGAAATCATAGGCTACACTGCCAACCAGCTTCATGATTCACCGCGGGCTGAGATTTGCCGAAGCATTAAGCGCAAGAATTATGTTCCTGCTGCCTCTGTTGTGAAATGCTCTTGAGTGCCGCAGTGAGTCTGTGGTCTCTAGCTCCTAAAATAACATAAAAACAAACAAACAAACAAAAAAAAACCCAGAACAAACCCCCAAATTCTGCTGACGTTTACATGTGACGCACGGTTGGAAAACAAGCGCTAAGAATGCGGTCTGCATAAGCGGCAGAAGGAGAGACGAAGGCGGTGCCCGGCTGTGCGCGGTACTCACAGGCCTCGCTGGAGGTGAGGTGAGGGTAGCTGTAACAGCCGGGATCCCGGGACTCGATCACCACCTGCAGCTGCGACAGCTCGGGTTCCGCTCGGACGCCGAGCGGCCTGGGGCCCCGCTGCCGCCGTAGGGACTGCCCGAATATGTACTCATAGTACCTGCCGCGAAAGCACAAGACGCCGTCGTAGCCCGT
>JAAGNO010002244.1:0-14753 GCA_033439905.1 Ceryle rudis
TTCCTCAGCCTGCCCGCCGCGGCTTTCCCGCCTCGGCCCGCCCGCCCTCTCCTGCTTTTCTCCCTCCCCTCCGTGCAGTCGCTGAGGCCGGGCGCCGTGGTGAGTACCGAGTGGTGCGGGGTCGGCGCTTGTTCACACCGGGAACAGCGGGAGAGCTGTCGCAGCCTCTCCGCTCCGTTCTGTCTCCTCGTCCCGCTCCGGGGCGGCTCTTGGCGGAGATCCCCTCGGAGCTGCGGACAGCGTCTGTCCCAGCCAGAGCTGGGAGCTGGCCGGTGGGTGTTTGGGCTCCTCAGGGCCCCGCGATGCGGGCTGAGCTGGCTGCGGCGGTCGGGCGTCCCCTTGGTGGGGAGGGGTTTCGTGAGTAGCTCCCTCAGGGGTCCGAACGGCTTATCTGCGGTGTTTGATAGCGGCTCGCGCGGCAGATTCAGGGTGGTTTCGTCATCCGCCTTCGCGTACACAGGGCTGTGTGCGCTCCTTTTTACGTATTTGTTCTGACGACGGCCCTTGTTTAGCTTGGAAGGCGGAGGGCGGTTGGAGGGCTGCCCTGTGTCGTGAAAATTGCATAACAAATTGTATTTCTTACGTAGTCTGTAACTCTAAGCTAAATTCAATGCGTATAGAATTTTTGAAGGATGCGGTAACTTATTCAGCACTTCAGGCCGGCTGGCAAAGCGGGCTTTTCTGGTGCAGTGCCCAGTAGTTTAGAAACAAAGCATTAAGTAATATTAAATTAGAAAAAACCCTCTGCATATTACCAGAGTATTGCAGACGAGTCCTTCTGACTCTCTAGTAATTTACTCTTTGATGTTTCTTGTGCTCCCTTTAGGATCCCAAAACTGATGACTTCTTAGCTGGGGAAAAAGAAAAAAAAAAAAAAAACCAAAACCAAAACACCCCAACTTCTTTTTCTTGTAACATTTAAGTTGTGAATACTTTCACAAGAGTATTTACACTGATCTGTCTTTTTATAATTGTTCAAAAACCCTGCATTGTTATGTTGAGACATTTTAATGTTAAAGCATTTCTTCTGTTTTCAGGGGAAACTTTAAAATGAAGGTTTAGAAGAAAAGATTCTGCTTGCTGCTGAAATAAAAATCCTTTATAAGCAAGATCTTGAAGTGCAGTGTAACATCACTGTAGCTTTTGTTTTTAGAACAAGACGAAAACTCATTTTGGAAGTGTTAAAATAATTCTGGGTGGGTTCTTTTCATTTAATGTGAGGAAAACTATGCAAGTATATAACGTTTGCAGGCCAATGAATTAATATTTTCACCTGCTGCTTTTAAATTAGTGGTGGTGTTCTATATTAATAGTCAATTTATGTGAATTAAGGAAAAACATAAGTGCTTGCGAAGATTGGAAATTTTAATTGATGTAAAAATGTGCCCTGATTTGATGCACAAAATATATTAAGGTATCCCTGAAACAACAAAACCAGTATTTCTAGTCTTTGAATAGCCACTCTAATGCAGAATAGCATTTTTTTCCTGGTGTGATCTGGCACTTCCTTTTTCCTGTGCAGACACTTTTTATTAAAATATTGAATATTCATTTAAAATGGCAAAAAACCTACACCTGGCATAATACACCACTGTGGGTTGTTTGTTGTGTTTGTTTTTTTTCTTTTTTTCTTTTTTTTTTTTCATATCTTTGGATCTTTTCTGCTTACAAAAAGTATTTTAATCATGAGCTGTGGAAAAGATTTTGTGGAAACTCTTAAGAAAATTGGATATCCAGAAGCCGATGAGCTTAATGGAGAAGACTTTGATTGGCTGTTTGAGTCTTTGGAATTCAGATCGTTTCTGGAGTGGTTTTGTGGAAATGTAAGTGAGCAGCATGTGGTATCTGAAAAAGAACTGCAAGATTTTGATAAACTTCTTGAGTCTGGTAAGCCCATTTTGGAAGGAAATGCACTGGCTGAAGCCCTTAAAACCCTGAAGACCACAGATTCAAAGAACAGTAGCCAGGAGGAGAAGGAAGAAGAGGAGGAACTGAAAATTTTAGAGGATGAGCTTCAAACCCTTCAGAAGCTAAAAAAACTTCAAACTCATCGGAATAGTAAACTTCAAAAGATGGTTTCTGCAAACAGCCATATACTACAAATGTTAAAAAGCAAAGAGGAAGAAGTACATAAAGATTTTAAAGAAGGACTGGAAGTGTTTACTGAAGCAAATAGTAAGCTTAATAATGAACTGGTGTCTTTTATGGATGCAGCCAAGAAATTTACCTCTTTCTTCACTGCTTCAGATTCGGAACAAGAGTCAGGCCCACATCCAGTGTTTTTCTCACAACTTTCTTTAGACGCGTATTTGTCACAGGAAGACCAAAGCACTGCAGCATTTACCTCATACATGAAAAACCATTTTTTTCCAGATGTGTCTGAATGGAATGAAAATTCCCATGAAGGCAGCTTTCAGCTTGAAGATATAAGCAAACAGGTTATCTGCGATGAGACTAACGAAGCTTGTGAAGAGAGTAAAGAGATAGCCAGGCTCCAGACAGCATATATTTGTGCTCAACATCAGCTAATTCAGCTGCAGGCTAAAGAGGAAGGCATGAATTCAGCTATAAAATGTGCAGAGAGCATGCTGCAGTCTTTGAACAATGAGGTAAGCTGCAAAAGATGATAGAAATTAGTGGGCAGGCAGGCATGTTCAACTGGATCAAGTAAAAGAAATTGCTGAGTTACTGTTATTTCAACTATTTTTACATGGTGAAATTGTATGTTTATGAAATTTTTAGGCTTGCTCACAAAACTTGTGAAATAGCTCCAGTTTCTATGGCTAGAAATTCTTCAGTAGAGCAGACTACCTTGAATTCTACCTTCTAGAATTAATACATTGAAAAAACCTATAACTTACTAGCACCTAGTTTAGTTTAACTTAGAAATTTCAAATTATAACTGTCTGTCTGTTGTCCGTGCTACAAACAAAAGCTTAATGTTGGTTGGAATTCTGTGGTATTAAGGACCTAATATGATAATATATTCCAGTTCATATTCTGTAGCAAACTTTAAAAAAAGTTAGTTATGTGACTTCTGAAACTCAAGTATTTGAACCAAATAAATTAATCTGATAGTTGAAACCCCAGAAAACTTCCAGTGAGTGAGCGACAAGCAGATATGGCTACTGAAATTTAAGAATGTGAAGTAATAGTAAGGGAAGGAAAAATACTAGCTTATGCCAGTCACAAACTAACTTGTGGCATCATGTCAGTTTGTATATCTTCGTTTATAGTTGACTAGCATATAGAACTTGTTTGATTAGAATCATTTGAAAAAGATTGATTCTGATAGCAGTGTTGATTTGACTGAATATGAAAAATTGTTTGCATGTGAGATTTTGGTTTGACATGCTTGAAATCTGGGTGCTATGTAAAATACTGTTTTACACAATAAACCGTTTCCTGGTCCAGCAGTAGAATGAAATTACTATTTATTGACATACATTTATTTGACATCTACTTTTTAAATCTGTATTTGCTTTGTGCTGTAAAGTTCTGTAAAATTACTTGTGGAGTTTTTATTTAATTTGGTAGATGGAAAAGATGCAGTGATTTTTAATGTGTTGTAAGTACATGAATCTTGTGTGAACTAAAGAGGTGTATTGGAAGTGCCTCAGAGGGAACCATGGAGAAGTTGACAAGTATTTTGTTTTATGTAGGATATGGGAAACCAAGAAAACCTCGATGCCAAAATATCTAGTTTAAATGATGAAATTTCAACAATTAAACAAGACATAACTCGGATAAACAATGAAGTGCTGCTTCCTCTTCTGAAAGAGAATGCACAAGTTTTCTGTGCGCCACTGGTGAAAAGGTACTTGGATCGTCAGATTGCTCAGCAGGACTGTTGTGCTTCAAGACAAGATGAAATATGCAGGCATTTGGTAAGACAGAAAGCGTCATTTGAACTCATTGAGTTGGCCTATGAAAGGGAGTTGAAGAAACATAAGGAGATCAGCTGTCAACTTGAGAATTTGGTAGAATATCTGAAACGGAGCAGTAATGAGTTGCAACAGAGACTACAGGTTGTAACTGAGCGGACTCAAAGTGCAAACCCAAGAAACATTATTAGTTCAAACGATGGTTTCTCTTGCAGGTAAGCATTACAGTCACTATTGAACTTTGACTGACTTTGAAATAATACTGAGGAGGTAAAGGCATAGGCCAGTTAAGCCTTTTCTATTGCAAAGTTCTTAGTTACTTGCTACAGTTAATTAGTACTTTGAATTCTCCAGAACTAAAGTCTTCAAGATACGAGACTCGCCTCTTGCTTATCCTTTGAAATTATTTTCGAGTTTGCCTGAGGAAAATCCGTTCAATTATCAGTCTTGTTAATATTGCTGAAGCATTCCCAAGAAATATTCAGGGTATAATGAATGCTTAAAGCCAGACCTCTCTTACATGGGGCCCTGATGTAGGATCTCTTGGAAGTTTTATTCTAGAAGTACAGGTCTTGAGAGATGTTAGTAACTGTTTTCCCAGATTGTGCCCATGGCCTCATCAGCTTAGCCTGCAAAGCCCCCCGTGTGGAAGAGTAGAGGAACTACTCCAGGATAGGAAATGTGTTAGCCCATCTTTACTGCTTGATTTGCCGCCTGGCTTCAGTGCCCTGTCAGCCATGTAAGAGTGCTTTTTTCCCCAGCTAAGTAATTCGCTCCCCTTGTAGCTCAGGTGACACAATGGGAATGTGTGCTGTGTTGCTGTCACTTCAAGACTCTAAAACCTTTTGATGAGGTGTATTGTATAATTGATTATAGGAATGTTAATGTTAGGCTTTTCCTCCTCTTTAAAATGGTGATTTAAGTGTTAGTTAAGTAGTAGCTGAGGATGGTCTTGCACAGTGAATAACGAAGAATTAGGCAGCATTAATTTTCCTCCTATTGTGTGTTTGCACTGGCAACTTGTAGCATTTTTGTTCAGATTTATTAAGTCTCCAAATTGCTGAATGTTAGCTGGCTGCTTTTTCACTTTTGGATTTTTTTTTTTAAGGCAAGGGAAGTTGAAAGAGTTATAAACCCCAAAAGGTTTGTAAGCAGAAGACATTTAAAAAAAAAAAAAAATCTCACTTTTGATATATAGCTCCTGCTCTTACTAAAGACAGTCTGATTCTATATTAGGGATCAACTCCTTAAGGATTTAATATGCCGAGGTAGTATTAGCAACTCAGCAAAGTTCTCTGTGATCAGATTAGACTATTCCTGATGCAGTGGAAGGGTACAGTTTGGTATAGCGAGTATTGTTGTCTTCTGTATGACTTGTAGCTAAATGGAGAAATTTCTAAGCAGTCTTTTCCTAGATAGAAACTGCGAAAAACTCCAGTAAGCTTGAAGGTGTTAGAAAGATTGCTCTTATTTGTAATTGGCCACTGAAATCTGCTGGTTTTCAACACTTTAAAAAAATGCATTTTACTTTTCAGTCCTTGAAGTGTTGGGAAATAGTTGGCAAACGCATATTGTCAACTTCTGTTTGCACTCACTGTGTACTTACTAGCTGTTACTTTGGTATTTCATTACTGTTAATTTAATGTTGATATATTTTAGAGTCCTACTAATCAAGTACTAGCTATTTATAGATAGAATCATTAAATCAGTGGGAGGTGCAGTGGTGTAGTAAGAATGCCCTGACCAGTACTGTCCTTTACTAGTCCTCTGACTTCTCAAAAAGAACATCTTCTCTTGAATGATAATGACAGGAGTGCTTAGGAATCTTAATGCTTTTGTGTCTAACTTTGTTACAGGCTATATCAGCTTCTGGAAGGGGACAATAAAAAGCAACAATTGTTTAAAACATATGAAAGTCTGGAGCAGATGGCTCGGAAGTTAAAGCAGGATTGTGCTACAGCACAAGATCAGCTAGCAGCATCTTCTCAAGAACAGTCTCTCCATTTGTCCAAGCTAGAAAGTGATGTAGATGCCCTTCATGATGCTCTGTATCATGGAGGAAATCAGATACAACTCCGTAGTCAGGTAAGTCCTTGCCTAGTTATTAAAATTAATACAATGTTGTGTATCATGTTCTTTTACTGAGAGAAATGTAGAATAAATGCTGTAGACAACACGTACTGGCTCCCATGTCAGCAACAGATTTATTAGCATAATGATGATGGGTGCAATATTTACAGTGTTGTTAGCATATATTTTGGTTTTGTAAATGTTGGCAGGTAATAATTTTTTGTTTCTGTGCAAATCGTTGCATCTAAAATAATTTATTTCAAAGTTATACACAGTCCTGTATTACTAGTAAGTTTATAGTGTGGGAAATATGTTGTCTGCCTGTGGTGTCACTGGAAAACTCATTTAAATTTCTCTTATTTCACATGAGCTCCCCCCCATTTTCTGTAACACCTGAATATTATGGTTTAACCCCTTAAGAAGCCTGGTCATGGGTGGCTATTTGGATAAAATAAGAACATCAGAGTTTTGAAGGACAGTTGTAGTCAGACAATTCTGCTACAGAATTCCCAGATGTTGCATTTAGTGTCTCTCTTAAATGGGAGTAGGGGTTGTTAAATGCCATTTGTTAGGATTTTAAAATAATTATAATACCAAAGTGAATTGAGGGAAGTCTTCTATTACATAATACTTCCTTGGTTAAATACATAACGTGTATTTAACACTTCCATCTGTCAAGTACATTTGCAACATATAGAACAATTTTTATTTAAAAAATGAAGCTTTTTAAATTGGAACAGTATGTATTTAGGGATTACACTTACTAAATCAATCACATACCTTTTATAGCGATTCAGGTTACCTCGTCAAACATAGTGACATCTCTTTTTGTTGCTACTGTTTCTCAGAAAAAGTAACTCCTTTAATAAGGCACAAGGAGATGACTAGCCTGCTTACACTGAGCTATCACAAGAATGACAGTTGGGAGGATTGTAGCTGGTAATGATTTAATTTTCAAATTGAATTGGCTTTTTTTTGCTGTGCATCTTTTGTTCTCTTTAAGATTTGACTAGCTGTAAAGACTTGGAACTGAAAATGTCATTCAACCATCTGTCTTGTTGAGGGCCAGATTCTTATGGTCTCACCTGATTTAGTAAACAAGTAAATGAAATTACATTTCCTTAACCTGTAGCAAGCACTGTTACAGGGAACCCAAAAGTTCATAATTTGAATGGAATTCCTTATCACCTGTGTTTCTACTTTTGATGACATTTCAATTACAAATGAAAGTGGCTTCCAAAAGCAAAAATCTTCTACTTCTAGTCAGGTAGTGTATTAACAATAGCAAAGTAATAATTTTTCTCCTGTTTTTTGTTAGGAACTTACTGAGCAGTTTCATCAACTGGAAGGTGACTTAAACAAACTAAATCAACTTCTTAAGGATCTGACTGATGATCTGAAGTCAAAGAGAAACTTCTTAGAGTCCAATAAGCTACATCAAATGGAAAGAAACTTGTATGTATATTTTTTCAAAGATGAAGCCCATTTGAAAGAGATGGTGGAGGAGCTTGAGCAGCAGTCGGAGGCTAAAGCCAGTGGTCTGGAAGATTAGAATTTCACCAGCAGTGGAGTTCTTAATGTTTAAACTTGAATGTACTCTTAAGAAAGGAAAACTTGTGTTAATGTAAACCATCTACAAGTTTATGGAATGATAAGTATTTGCTTATCAAGGCTAACATTTATCTATCCTTGCAATGTATGTTTAACCGCCACAGTTAGCAAGTTTGGATTGCATACAGCTTTATGGATTTTTGGCATCTGCTCGCCAAGTCCAAATCTGAATTATGTCAAAATTTTTTGATATGAAATAATGCATTGGTTATTTGAATGAATTACATTCAGGCTGCTCTTCTGCTAGTTTCCGCTGCACACACCATAGCACAAAAAGGAACATTTCATACCCTTGAGATGTGTTCTTGGACGTTAAGAACCTTTCATATGTGAACTGAAAAATAAATGTGGAGTAGGCATTCCAGATTTTGGAATATGAGTGTAATGTGCTCATTCTGAAGAGAAGAGTTCTCCAAGGCAGATATTCCTTGATTGTTTCCCTTACAGTTCTCCTAAAAAGACTTGTTTTTTGTTAGAAGTATGTTGGAATATGTATCAATCTGTTCAAGACCATTCTGATACCTCTGAATTTGACTTAGGGCCTGTCATTGCTTTGAAGCCCGTCTGTACTCCTACTGTCCTCTTCAAAACAAACAAAACAAAATTTCAATTTACATTTTAGACTTAAGAGTTTGCTCTGTAATTTATAATGATAGGCATTTTGTTAGACCGTTTATCAGATTTTTATATAGCTTCCTAATAGATCAGTGGAACTAAATAAGCTTTTGTTGTATGATAACTTTTGTTCTTTTCTATTTTGGTGGGATCAGCTGCTCTTGCTTTCAAGCATTGTGCATATTGCTGAAGGTTAGTAAATTAGCTTTAACTTCAGTAACAGCAGTCTTAAAACTGTTTGGATGGCAGACTTTTTACTTTTACAAATAAGTTATACTTGCATGAATGTTTACAGTTTTTAACTTCCTGGTTGTGTACCTTGATATCTGGATATCATGCTGTTTAACTCTATACATTGTGTTTATGATTAAATTCCAAATACTATAAATTCAGTTTGTTGTCATATTTATGGTGAATCTGTGTGTTGGTTTTAGGTGTATTCTCCTGCATGGTGTCTTGTTTATATTGAGTCTACTAGGTTTTTATTTTGATCTGCCCCTGAGGCTTTAAGACTCCTGCTTCCTGCCCTGAGAAGTCAGGGAGTGCTTTTATTCTGTGTACAAGAGAAGCATTGCTCCTAATTAGAAGTTAGGAGGAGTTGTGCATGGGGAAAGATTAGAGTTCTGACTCCTGGAATGTCAGGGAAAAGCAGCTGCCTCTCTCCATTTCGTGTGCTTACTATAAAATTTGAGCTGGGTAGATATATGCAATAATAATGCAGCCTGATGGATGTACCTCTTGGAATCTGCATAAAAATGTTTGTGTTTGTATTTGTATTCAGACTTGCGATCTGCCCATGGTCTTGAACTAAGAAAATATTTCCATGTAACCAGAGGAAATGCTGTTTACCTGATGGTTAAACTTGACTTGAAAGTCAAGTCATGAAGACCAGAGTAACAGCAGTGCTGTTACTAACTATTAGAGGAATAATTTACTCAGCAGCAGTTTTGGTAGAGCAACTGATCAGTTTGAACCTTTTAAGTATTTTGAAAATGTTGGATATTTTATCTTGTGTTTGTGGTAAGTTTTATGCATTGATGTGGTCTTAACTATATAAATCAAAAAAGGGTGGACACTTGTTTCTGATTCTCCTGTATATATGTTGCATCTTGGTGCTCTCTAAGTATTTTCTATCTGTTACAGACTATGGCGACAGGTCTATGGGAAAAACAACTGCTTTTCAAAAAAGGATAAAATTTAGAACAGCAATAGCTGTAGTCAAAGCTTGTGGTGACTTCAGATGTTGCTGACCTGTCTCTTAATTAGACAAAGCACAGTACTGTTTTAGTATTACTAGTTTAAGTGTACTTGAGTATATCAGTTATACAAAATTTAACATATAGAGGTCTTCTATGATAAGTATTTTCTGAAACAACACATCACTAATGTTTGTACACCATGATAATATAATACTTGTTTCTTCATCTTGTGTTGGCTGTACAGTGGCAGTTACTTGACAGCTTTTTTTTCTTGATAAAATCTGACCACAAATAACAGTAAATATATCTATATGCTAGATATAGACAAGTTTAAACATGTTGAGTGGCAAGTATTTCTGACATAAATGATAATTCTTGTTTTATTTGTCCTATTTTTTTTTAATTAGAAGTTAGCTGTACTTAAACAGCTTAAATTTTTCAACGGTGTATTGGAACACTTTCAAAGAAGTTTCACTTAGTGTTGTAAATTGTCACAATTTGCTAATTTTTTTACAATGCTTAAATAGGCATGTCAGGGAGGAAATGTCGCTATTGAGACGAATGAATGGCTGAAACACATTCACTGTATCTTGTCTTTAATAATGTCCTGGTTTCAAGTGACAAATTTCAGCAATGTAAGTGCAGATTCTCCTGTGGCTCTGATATAATGCATAATTTTTGTGTGTTCTGCATTTAGGTTTAATCTTAAAAATGGAACAGTGTGTGTCATACATAGGATGTGAGATTTCTCAAGTGCCTTTGTCTGATATTGCTCAGAGGATTATGACAGCTTTGCAGTCTATTCCTGTAGGGGAAGTTCAGGCTAACAGAAAGAATAACCAGAGTGAGTAAATTTTAGCCTATGTAAGTGTTCTTATTTTCAGTTGAAAGACTGAAACTCAAAACAGTATCAAACCTCTAGTCTCTATTTAAAAAGAAAAGGAAAAAAAAAAAAGAGGTGAGAGTTTAGGTTTCCAGGTTTAGAAAAGGAATTAAGCTATAACTCTTGACATTTGCCTGACTTTCCTGATTAAGTTACACTGAATGCAAGGAACTCGCCAGTACCCTCAGTTATATTTGGGGTTTTTTTTTGCTTCCTGTTCCTGCTATATGGTATTAGAAGTAGATGAAAATTTCAAACTGTTAATTAACTAATACTGTAAATTAAATGTATGCATGTAACTTGACTCTGGACTAGATGTTTAAAAATCACTAGAGGTACTGGGAACTTGCCAGAAGGCCCAGGAACTTCCAGACTCATGTCTCTCCTTTGAACAAATGTTCATTAGCAACCTGCTTCTTGTGAAATTCTAGGGGGGAGGAGTTTACAAAAGTTCCTAATGTGCTCTACCACGGGGAATGGTAGAAGTGCCTCAGCAGATCTTTAACTGTTGAGCAAATCTTACTCGCAATGTAGTGGATACTAGTGTGGATTTGCAAGGTGAATTTTTTTTCTTCTCAATCCTGTGTATTTCGTAGTCTGCTGGTCTTAAGAGTTCTGCAAAGAAGTAGATGGAAACATAGAGGGTTGCTTGAGTTCAAGTTGTCTCTTTCCTATTGAGAACTAGATCCTAAAATAGTGTCTGCTCAATGTGATTTAAATCTAGCATTTGTTCTTACGTACACGGTGTTTGATGCAGCCTCGGTTTTATGTAAATAGCAGTTCAAGGCTCTTTTCTCAGTAGTAAAGTATTGGATCAGTGGAGCCTGATGGTTAAGCAGTTGAATGGGATGGGTTCATTTAAAAATGGTACGTGTGGATCAAACCCCAGATTATTTTGGAGAAAATCAGATCTTGCTTCTGCATCAGTTCAATTACCATTCTCCTTCTCTTGATACCTTGTCATTTTCCCTTAATTTTACTGTGTGATATTTTTTTGTCTTACAATTGGACTTGTCTCTGTTCTGTTCTACACGATATCTATATTATGTTGTCTGCTCTTGATTCATTCACTCAAGCTGTAAAATTACAGTTTTTTTTTTTAATTAAAAACACCACAAAGGTGTCTGGCATTTTCAGCCAAATGAGCTTGCTGACTTTGTAGTGCTGCTAAATCCATATTCACTGGGGAGTGAAAGAACAGTGTAAGTGTTCAGTGGCAGCAGGTCACATGACTAGCTTTTCTTGCCTTTGTTTTCCATGTAGTAGTTACTCACAATTGTTTCTAGTGTACAGGCTTAAGGATGGATTTATTTTAATTGATTTTAGGAAATTGCCTGTATATATAGCTTTACCTGATCAGTGTGGATAAGGAGAGAAGGAAGTTTGTCTCTGAAAGTAACCAAAGCCTGTCGTGTTAGTTGTTTTGTTTCAAACTGTATTTTATTAATAGATCTTTAAAAATTAAATTCTCCTTACTGGAAAAACTGTTTGTCTGTAGAACGTGAATACTTTGTTCAAAGAGGACAAATATCTGCAATGCTGAGCTAGTGAGTGAAATTCTGTGTTTACCTTGGCAGTAGAGCTTGTAATGGTTCCAGCTAGCCTTAAGGAGTTTGAAAGCAAGGATGGATTTCTACTGCCATCTGGTGATACTTTTTCATAAGCCAGAAATTTGAGGTTACGTAGCACTTTAGTTACCTGTCATACTGAACACTCTGTGCTGAAGAAGAGAAACGTCGTCATCATCTCTAGAGGGTGAATTAGTCAAGAAAAAGTATCTAAGCTCAGTTACTATCTTTCTTAAATAACAATTTTATTGTTGTAGGAAGTGTTTGAAACAAACAAACAAAACACGCACAAAAACCCCAAACCCTAAAATGTTTCTAAAATGTTTGAAGCTACAAGTACAGCTACGCCGTACTTGCTGTTCTAACAGCTCAGGTTAGAAGTCTGAGATGGAGATAACTGATTATACACAAAACCCAACATGAACTGTATATAATATTGTAATGTAGTAAGCTTAGTTTCTTCTGCAGATGTAAGCTACTTTAGTGTTGAAAACCTTTTTTTTTTTTTTTTTTTTTTTTTTTTAGTATTTTTAAGTACAGTGTTCTGGCTTGCTTAGACAAAATGTTATTTGTTGGTTTGGTTTGTTTTTTTGTTTTTTTTTTTGAAGTGGTTTCAGTAAAAAGAAATCACCTTGTGCTTTTTGACATTTGTCATCAGCTCATTAGGTTCAGAAACTCTTGCTGCTGGTAATGCAAATTTCATGGCTGAAAACAACAGTGGAATGTTGTACTCAGTATGGACTAGGAGTTAAAAGGGTACAAAATACATATTTTGCCCAGGAAGTCTCTCTTTGGTGGGGCAGTAAAAGAATCTAAAGATAAAGCAATCCTAACTCATTGCAAACTCTGGAGAGACTGGGACTGTAGTGGAGTTTTCACTTACCCCATACTTACTGTGTAATTGCTGTTGGCCTGTTGCCCGTTGTTCTTTTATACCAGTCTTCACTTGCTTCTCTTCTTGGGGTTACTGGCCAGTGTAGAGGGCACCAAAGAGAAGGCATGTCCAAACTGTTTCCTTTAGCACGGTGCAGAGTCCTGAGGTGCATTTAAAAGCCTTCCCCAAACTACAGCTTCTGTCGGCTCTCAGCACTGCAGGCTGTCAGTGGTAGTGCAGTGGTGGGCCCAGGGTAACGGCTGTGCTGTGGCACAGGGCTCCCTCTGTCTTAGACCCAGCGCTGATAACCATCCTGCTATCAGCTTGTGTAGTCATTGCCTTACCTTCCTGTCCGTTTAGCAGATCGGAATTCTTGCTCTCTATTCTTGTCTGGTCTTACAATACCTATTTTATCAGAAGGATGAAAAATGCGAAAACCTTAATCTCTGCAGATCTTGAAGTGTGGTCAGTTCCTGTCATGACTGACTGTAGGGCATGATAGGCTAGAGAATTACTGTGGAATAATACTGCCTAATTGCAAGAAAACTGCATCAAGTGTGTAGTTTGTGTTTTGTTTTTTTTCTTATTGTCCATGTCCCCAGCTTTACTTGGACCAAGATGGGATGTATTTTCTTGAAAGAAGGCTTGTTTATGATATTATAGTAATGCCTTTTCTGAATACTGTGGAAAAAGTTTGTTGGCTTTGTAGTAAATTTGAATTAATGTTTTCTTAATGAGGACAAAGCATGCTTTTGCATATGTATATTTAGAAACTGTTAGGTCCTTTTAAGCATGAATGGTATTAATTTGAGGAAAATGGTTGTCATGAAGAATTTTACTGCAATTATTTTAGGGTTGGTAAAAGTGTCAGTAATATAACGGTGTTTGTAACAAGTTATGTGAACTGCTCTCAGATTCATTTGTAGTGTAAAGTGTTTCCTATTTTTTTTTTTAAAGGTACAGAGAAGACAAAAGAAATTAAACTAGATGATAATGAGGCACATCTGAAAAAAGAAAAGGCAAGCATATTGTAAGATTGAAGAGCACTAAAATCAGTCCTTTATAGCAGGTTTGATGTTGTTATAGACTGGCTTTTTCATAACAAGCTTTGTGAGTTTATGTGCTATATTGTGGTAATTCAGATGACTTTCCTCTGTCTTATTCTGAACTTGGCATCTATTTACCTATGAGAGTCTCAGCCCCACTTCTTTTTTCCTTTTTGTAGGAAGTTAGTCTTTGGTGACAGATTAATCAGAAATTACCAGCCTCTTACAGATAGTTAGCAGGGTTTAGAAATGTTCTCAAACATCTGTCACTGAACAATTGCTAGCACATAATCATAAAGTGAGCGGATTTGTATGAAAAAATACTTTTGTATTAGGAAGTTTAATTTTTGGTTTAATCATCTCTCTTAATTTGTTTACTGCCTGCAAGTGAGTGCCGGTGCAAGAATGGAACAGATAAACGCAGCAACCCAAACTCAGGCAGTCATTGGAAGATCTATTGAGCTGATCGATGAGTTGCAGATACTGCGAGTGTACTCCTGTCTCAGCTGCAAATTTCACAGCTTTCCTTAATCTGACTGTGGTGCATGTTGCACCCTTTTAGCAATTCCGTTCAAGTCACTCGAGATGCAGAAAACTGGTTTCTTTTGTGGGGTGGCATAGTTTCGTACCAATCAGATTGACTCATAGACAGACATGCAGTTGTGGGTGCACATGGATAGTAGGAGAACCCCTTTTTGTCATGATGAGGTGCTAATTTTGATTCACTACATCTAGTGAAATTTTTCTACATCCAAATAAGTTATGAAACTATATCCTAGAAGTTTTCTCTACTTCCAGTCATGTCTAGACTTTCAAGACCTGTCTGGATCTGTTCCTGTGTGGCCTGCCCTGGGTGCTCCTGCTCTGGCAGGGGGGTTGGACTCGATGATCTCCAGAGGTCACTTCCAACCCCTGTGACTCTGTGACTGTGACTCTGTGACTGTGACTCTGTGACTGTGACTCTGTGACTGTGACTCTGTGACTGTGACTCTGTGACTGTGAC
>JAAGNO010002244.1:14853-27473 GCA_033439905.1 Ceryle rudis
TCTGGTAGAAGGTAAGTTCTTCCTGGAAGGTGCTGCTTCTGTCTGTGGTTAATTGTAGTTTCAGCTGTATATTATTCCAACGATAATTAAATTGCTTTGTTCTTATTTTAGAAGCTTTAAAAGAGAATTGCTTATTCCTGATTCTATAATTACTTGTCTAATTCAAATTAAAACAATAAAACTATTTGCAGTTTGACTGGAGGATACACTTGAGTAAATTAGTTGTCTTTCTGTGGCTCTTAAACATTTGGTCCTTCTGTGATATTATTTTTCCACTTATGGTAACTTTTTATAGTGTCCACTTTTTGATTAGCATTGCCCAAATCCAATTAATTTGTCCTCATTCAGAACAACCACTATTCATTTTGGTAGTAGCAAAAGCTTCAATTACCTCCCTTTTTCTATTCACTTAGAACCTGTTAATTGTACTTTTGTTGTAGAGTGGTTCCTGTGAAGTATGATCTCAAGTAGCCTAAGCGTTTTTCATCTTTTGACTCCTACTTCTGAGGTTTGGGAATATGGGAACTGAACTGAGGAGTATTGCAAAACCAGAAAAAAATACTACTGGCTTTGTTATTCTGGCTTGTCCAATCAATACAAATTGAATAGAGATGGACAATATCCTTTGATCAGTGAAAATTTCATCCTGGGGAATGGAAGTGAGCTCTGCATAGCAGTGACTTGTGGTTCTTTTGAAGCGAGGAGGCCTTAGTTTTTGGAATGGTAATGACAGCGAAGGTACTGACGGAGAGTGGCTGTACTATAAGAGCAGAAAATATGGCAATTGTGAGAGGCTTCTGTTACTTTTCAATGGAGTGGGTGAATGTTATGTGTGATTCTGAGACTAAAAATTAGGAGACAAGTGCTTTGTGGAACAGTGAGAGAACTCACAAGAGAACTTGGGTTTTATTTGATTCTGTGTGAGATCTAGTTAAAAATCTTCCTGTTGAAATGCTCTGTCAGGGACTATATTCTTTCTGAGGCATTAAAAGACAGAGAAGTCCCTACAGGAATGCTTCATTTCAAAAATGGAAATTGCAAAAAATGAAGGAGCTTCCATGGCATTTCCCCTCCAAAATATCTATAGGTAGTGTAGGGACTGATGCAAAACAGAATATTAGAGACTTGAATACTAAAATTTGTCCAGGATAAAGAAGTATGGCTAAGCAACAGCAGGAAAGAGACTACTAAAGAATGTCATCTTGCAAAAAGCTGAATTTAACCGGAGTTTATATGTTCTTTTGTAGTTGCCTCATTTGAGTGAGTTAAATGTAAATATACAATTGTATAGTTCACATAAACTTGAGAAACAGTTTGCAAGTGCATCACTAATAATACCTCACTTTTTCAAATGCCTCGGGAGTCAAAAGCTTGCCAGCTCTTGTAAGGCCTGTTGATGATCAAGGTGTAAGAGGAGTATTGAGGGAAGATACAATTCTGTGTATCTGTAAACAGTTCGATGCACATTTACCCTGAGGATTCTTGGAAAGGTTGCTGGTTGCCATTCCCAAACCCTTGTTAATGAAATCAAGACAAAAGACTTACCTCAGCTGAAGAGGTTGTAGAAGAAACTAGGAAAATAAACAGTAAAAGAAATACTAGGGCAAGTAGCATCTTGGAAACTCTTCGCTCTGAGGGTGGTGAGACACTGGAGCAGGTTGCCTGTTACCTCTTGCTTAATGATGTTTAATAGTATGCTGCTGTAAAGGGATCCGGGGACTATCTGGAGTAAGAAAGCTGTTATGAGCACAGTGGGTTGAACAGAACAGAATATAACACTTGTACACTGGGTAATACTACTTTAATGTGACTTTCATATATCTTTTTCTAACCTCTTACAGTCTTGTAAGTTGTTTGAAGAAATTGGTGGGGATACAGTGGGCTCAGTGTCCTTGAACTTCCAAAGCAGTCGTTATGGTCCCTTGCCAAAAGTTCTTTATTAAACTAAGCTGTCATGAAAAAAAGCTCAGAATATTGAAGCTAGAGACGGAAATGAATGGTCTCAGACAAAGGTCACAAGTAACTTAGTCACTCTAGAAGACAGGCTACGGGACTAGATGCACCCTGTGGTTGTTAATTTGCTATTTGTAATGGTGGACTAATTATTAAATTTTATAAATGGTGGCTTTGGATAGAAGCATCATAAAATCAACAATAATCTTTACCTATAACTACTTGAATTTTGTTTTATGTAATGTGGTTCCCCTAAATGGACTCTTTTTATTAGTGTCAACACTTTTTTCATAGAGTATCATTTCCTGCAAAGCATAGCTAAATTAACTTGTGTACATTTTTTTCTTCATAATAAATTGAATAATTGGTTCACTAAAATACTTGCAATTTTTCTAGGAGATTTGTGATTCCACAATTACCATATTAAAAACATGTGCCAGCCCTGAAAAGAGTACTGCTGGTCTGATAGTCAGGACTGTACATACTAATGAAATGCTTTGCTGCCAAGACACTAAAACAGTGAGCAATTACCAGGATTTAGACTTGCCAACAGCGGGATATAGAGAAAGAAATCTTTCGGCAGAAGCAAACAACCTGAAGGATGGTGAAAAGAATATAGCTACTCCTCTTAAAAGAAAGCAAGATGTGCCTACATGTTGCTCAGAGAAAATAAGAAGGCTACTTGTAAAGACCTACACTTCTTCACATGAAAGAAGATGCAGCTGTACTTCTGTACAAATAGAATCTTCTAAAAATTACCCTTGTGATATCAGGAAATTGGGATGTGAGGAGAGAAGAGAGTTGCTTGCAACTATAGAACAGGCAGCGGCTTTTGTAACTACTGTGATATTTCAAGATGGTTCTTCACAGCTCAACTCTGAGCAGGTTAGTGAATGATGTGTTTTGTTTAGAGTCAGTTTTCTAGAACCATTTGAACTGTGCACATGACTGAAAGGCAAAACCCTGGTCCAGTGAGCCTAGAATCTGGACCAGTTTTGCCTACCAAAATATGAATGTGAAATTAGGTAAACCTTAATACTTTAGACTACGTTTTATTTTTAGTTACCAAATAAAATTAAAAAAGATGAAACTACGTGGGCTAAACAGGCACTTCTATATCTAAAGTAAGACTGTTTGAATTAAAATATTTTTTCCTGCTTTTTATTATGTCTGTAACTTTGTTTTTTGTTGCAAGGCTGAAACACTTGCTCCTCTACTGTGTCGATGTATGCGATAACTCTAGTGTACTTAATAAATTCATACTGTAAAATATTTGGGAATTTTTTTACAGGATTGCATAAAATCTGTCAGAGGAAACACTATTTTAATTATACTTAACAGGCCTTAACCTCATCAGTGAAAGGAGTTGTTGTTTTAGTGAAGAATCAGACTGATCACCCTTGCCCTCCCAGTTACTCTTCAGTTGACTGTACTTGGAATGCTGTTAATGAAAATGATAAATTAATTTATTTAAAAACTGAATGGCCATCTCTTTGGGAACAAGAACAACTGGCTCACAAGAAATTTGCTTGGTGAGAGTATGAAAAAGTACTGTTTTGCTTTACATTTGCTTCTGGCAACAGTGATGTTGGTTACGTGGCACTGCCTTAATCTGCTTCCATGTCAGGCTCATTGAATTTCATATTAGCTGTATTAATTCTGTGTAGAGCTTGGACTAATACACACCAAATAAGAATAGACAATTTATTTGGGCTCTGCATATCCCTAACTGCAGAACTAGGTTTGGATTTTGGTAGGAGCTGTTTACATTAACCTAGAAATCATTTATGAACAGCTTACAACTATATGGCACCAAAAATATGATTCATGCAGGTTTATCTTTTTCGTATCTTATCTTCCATTTCCTGAACTGCATTTCTCTAGTACATTTCTGATGAACATTATTACAGTAAACATCCTTTTTGGGCTCTGCTAATATTTTTAATTTTTTGAGCACAATAGCACAGAGCTTCTTTTGGGATCTTAAATGACATTTTCCTAATGTTCCATAATAGCATTACATGAAAATGACAAGATAATTTTTGAAGTAATATCTGTATAATAGTTGACTAAATTTTTTTTAAAAGCGAGATTATGCTTTAAACTTCCAGTTAGTATAACCAAAATACATTTTTATTCCTAGTACCTTTGAAATAGTATTCCATAAAGAGAGAAACAAGAACTGAATCTGATTCTTAGATGTAAAAGTTGCAGGTTAAAACTTCATTAGAATATTTTATGACTTTGAGTAATAAATGCTTTATTGCTAAATGTTGCCTTTGAGTTAAATTTCAGAGTATTCATTTTCACGATGTTGAACTTGGTTGTTAGTTGCATTTCTGCCACTGCTCCACTGAGACTTGAAACAAGTCACTTCATTTGCCTCTACTTCTCCAGCTGTTATTTGAGTTATATCACAACTAGTTTAACTTGGTTTTACTTTGAATATAGGTTGTTCTGAGTTAATTGGGAATAACATATCCCAGTGTCTAGATATGAACCATAACAATTCAATAATAAACAGGTTAAATAAGTGTATTAGCATTTAGATGAAACCTATAGGTAACTCTTTTTTGTAAGAATGGTGTTTAATAGTGCATCTATAATGTATATAATAATACCTTATGATCTACACGATTTCCAATATGTCCAAAAGCTTGGTACTGTGGTGTCATACCACCAAAGATAAATAAACTTAAAAGCTCTATAAAAAAATGTTATTTTTCTATATTGCCTAAAAGAGAGCTTATAAAAATGACACAAATGATTAGTAAAATCCATATACTAATATATATAAAATGGGTAAAATCTATTTAAAATGGCATGGATGTGGGATCTATAGACATTTTCAGAAGGAATGGAAAAATGACAAAAGATTTCAGGTATTGAATTGAGAATTTAATATTCAAGTACCCTATTCTGTTCTTACAGGAATAAAGTATCTTGTGTTAACTGTGTAGTATGAAGTGGTAATTAAATATTAATATTAAAAATTAAATAGTTTGACTACAATAGTAGCAATACAGCTTGTGTTAATAAACTGTTTCTGTGCAGGCAAGTGTTGTTTCAAATGCTACATTGCAAAGTTCCGATTATCTGCTTCAATGCAAAAGATTTCCTGAGGACTCTACTTCAATTTTATGGTAATGAAATTAGCTGGAAACAAGGTAACTAATGAAATCTGTGATTTAATTCTATATTCTCTCTAATGTTTCTGTTAAGATCACTACACACAGAATGAACTAGATTGATGGTTTAGTAGTATATTGGAAAACAAGAGTTTTAGTACCGTGAAAGAGAACACCCTTCTTGAGGAAGGTTGTGACCAGGGGCTTGGCATATTAATATGATGTATTTTTTTCTCAGAGCAAGAACAGAATAATTGTAAGGATAGCTTCCAGTGGAAGCAAAAGGTCTCAACCCAGTCCTGACTATAGCTGAAAGGGTCATTCTGCTTCATATTTCATGTTCCCTAGAAAAACTTTCTCTGCTCAAGAGGTGCTTGTACTTGTCAGAATTAGGAGTCACTTGAACTGGTCCTTGTTTTTGATAAGAACAAGTAAGACTTTCATATGGATGTAAAAAAGCATCTACAAATGGAAGATACAAGATGTCAATACAGTGTTTGTGTGTCGGTATTTTTTTGTCTTTTCCTTGATTCCAAGTATTAGATTATTGCTGAGTGAATTACAAAAATAAACGTGACCTTTCAGGAGGGGCTCCCTCTGTGGACAGTCTTCAGCTTGTGTACAGCATCTGTAATGTTTCATCAGTAAATCGCAGTAAAGGGATGATGATTTAGAATCTGGAGTGAAGATCTACACAAAAGACACTTAGCCCTGGGAGTGGGAACGGGGGAAAGAAACATTGTGATGGTCCTGGCACTAGTGACAGTTTTATAACCTGTACACAAAGGAAGTACTAGATCTAGGTTAGATCCTACCTGAGCTTAGGATTTGAATCTGAAGTTTGTAGTAGCTAAATAAATTCTTGTCTAGGTTTTGTAAACTTTGGAAGTTGGTACTTCCTCATCCACTATTTCTGCTATGGTAGAAAAGCCAGTAACACAACCCCCTTCATTTTTTAGGGTAAAAATAAAATTAAAAAAAAAACCCCTCATTGTAAATCAAGCAAACAGTGACATTTCATCTGTGTCATATTGACTGCAATCATTGAGTGATTGTACTCATTCTCAAACCAGCGTACTGAACTCTGTGGAAGACACACAGATACTTTAGCCCTCACTAGTGAAATTTGCCATTGGAATTCCGTAATATTTCGGAGTGGAGGGACGGGACTTGGGTACTATTTCACAATCTTGAGGAAAGTCTGCTTATTATTAATACAGACTCTTCTCTTCACTCCAGCTTGACCTTTCAATTTTGTTCTGTCTCAGTTCCATATGTGCCACTGCCTCACCTTGAAGGCATTATCCTTTTTCCAGGACTGAATTAGTGGCTTTAACTCATTACTGATACCCTCACCTTTGTTGAAAATTTTAGTTGGCATGGATGAATGGTTGGGGAGTTTGATTCTTTATCCTTTTCTAGCTAGAAACTCTCTTGATCATTGTAAATAGATACACGAGAAAGGGGTCTTTGAGGTATCTCGGAGACTATTTTGTGACAGGATTCTCTTCTTCCATGTGTCCTCGGCAAGATGTAGTTGTTATTTTTAGAAAAATCAGTGCTTATTTCTTGTAGTCTTCACAGGAGCTTGTGAATGTCCAGCATCTCACTAGAGCCTTCCTGAAGCCTCTGGGCATTTTCCAACAGCCATTGGCTGCTGAGTGTTACTACCCATCAGTGAGGATGAGTTGCTGTCTGCCTCTTCACAGTGCATCATCTGAGTCCATGGCCAATTTGTCTGTTAGAGTTGTCTAAGTTTCATGGAATACCTTTAGAGATTACTTCCTGCTGAAAGAGCAGTGGAAATCTCATGGGAACATCCCAAGTCTGGTTTTGGAGTGGATGCAGAGTTTGATGTACTTTCTTAAGGTGCTTGATTCCAAGGCTAAGACTGTCCTTCCAATCACAGAAAGACTTAGTAGTACTAGCAGGAGGGTATTCTTGAGACAATTTCTGAGGCTGTTCCTTAGCATGCCAGTCTCTTTCAGTTGTGCCCGGTGATAGGACAAGAGGTAATGGTAGCAAGCTGAAACATGGGAAGTTCCACCTCCATATGAGGAAAAACTTATTTCCTGTGAGAGTGACAGAGCCTGGAACAGGCTGCCCAGAGAGGTTGTGGAGTCTCCTTCTCTGCAGACTTTCAAGACCTGCCTGGGTATGTTCCTGCACTGGCAGGGGGGTTGGACTCGCTCTCTGGAGGTCCCTTCCAACCCCTACCATTCTATGATTCTGTGATCTCTTAGCTTTTGAAGTGAATAGTTGTTTGCATTCAGAGAAAAAGATACTGAGCTACATAAAATCCTGTTATGAGACACTGCAGATGAAGCATCCTTCAGTTATCTGCCCACTGCATCAGAGCTCAAGCTGATTTAGTGGCTAAGATGTCTGCTTCCCTAAATTTCCTTTCCACTGCAGTTATATCAGTGGAGGTAAACAAGCCTGATGCTCTTTAGGAATAGTTCTACAGCTGTAACTTGCATTATGGACATAAGAGTTTGCTTTCAGGGAACTGAGTCAGTAAGGTGGTGTAGTGTTCTCTAGAAATATACCTGTGGGTTGTCATTGGAACTTGCTTAGGGACTGCTGAAGATGATACTTAGATTTATCTTTGAATATATCACAGATCATTCTAGATACTAGTTTCTCTCTTCTCTGTAGTACTACAGTACGTGTTGAGATTGTAGTTAAAAGGGAAATGAAACAGGCCTAGGCTTGCTCCATCCCATGTATCTATGTGAACATGAGGAAGTGCAGTGTAATCACGTATGATCCTATAGGACAAAAGGTTCTGATTTTTGGGAACAAGGTGTTGTGCACCCATATGCGAAATCACATATACATTAAAGGTCTGGGAAGTCTGATTGTTAGGAAGTAAATCTCTCCCCTGATCCCCCAAAACAATTTTGTGGATATTGGACAGCAGCAAAACTGTACCAGAGGGAGACACAAGGAAAACTTCAATTTGAAATTTTTCAGTGCTAAAAAAGAAAGGCTTTTACAGTTAACGTTAAGAACCGAAGGCTTACTTATATTTTAAAACTTGAAAAAACACCCCAACCCAAACCAAACCAATAAAAAAACCTCCTTAAAAATATTCAGTATTGAACTTATCCCTATGTAGTCATGATATCGACTGTTTGCTACAGCTGTGAATTCAATGTTTAACATTTTTGTAGCGTAAATGCTTGTCTTTTTATCATGTATGTCTACAGGATAGATGGGCAAAACTTTAGAGGTTTTTCTCAGTATGGGAGGTAATTTAAATATTTTGATTGTCAGAAATACCTTGTTTTTGTAGTTGCTGATAGTGTCGTGTTAGATCCAAGGATTGCAGCGTGGCTGATAAACCCCAGCGACACAGTTCCCTCTTTTGAATGTTTAATACAGAAGTATTTTAAAAAGCCCGTTTCTGTGGGAACAGCAAATACAGATACAGGCACTTTGGGAAATGTATCAGTAAGTAGTTTGTTTTAATTTTTTTGTGGTTTGGTTAAAAGGGAAAAGAAATTGTGAAATAATTGCTTTTGTTTACAAAATATTTTTCAAAAATGACATTGCTTTTCTGATGGAAGAAAATGATTGTGTTGGAAATCTAATTTTAAAGAAAGGGCAGAAGTGAAGGGTTCACTGCATTCTACAAAGATGGGATCATGTTCTTCAGGAACAGCTGTAAAATTCTGCTTCAAAACCATAAAGTTCAGTGACAATATTATTTAATGTATAAGCTGATCTTTTTTATTTCCACCTCCCTGCAAACTGATTTCCAGCTTTCCTTTCCAAAACGTTTGCTTTGTTCTCTAATTCCTGTGATCTTGTAGCCTGCATTTAATTGTTCTTAACAATTCTGCTGCATTTTACAGCCAGTAAGGACACCACATCATAGGCTGAGGAACAGTAGAGAGTCAAGTGTGAGCCTTCAAGCATGTGTGTATAAAGATGGGAATCTTTATTCTCAGTAAGAGAGAATGAATGATGAACTTTGAGAAGTTATTCCCGGCATTATAGAAATGTCTTGCTGTCTGTTGAAACTTATTTACTGAATATTATAAAATGTTTGTATTTGTGTTTTCGCCCACATTAGCCTTCAGAAGTTATTTGAATGATAAAAATAGATGTGCAGCAACCTAAATGAAGTTTTTTGAAACCTTTTCAGAGATCTTACTTCTTCAGACACAAGTACTGTAACATGAGGGCTTCTGGGATACAAATCCACAAATGTCAAGTGGGTAGAGAGCATGGACAGAGGTCAGCTGTATCAGCATAGACATTTCTGAGAAAACCAGAGCCAGTTTACTTTTAAAACACTAGCTGTAAACCGCCTTGTTCAGAAGCTGCTTCATGAATTAAGCTATTAGTGTAGGGAATGGACAAGCAAACAGGAAGAAACTATGAACTTGTTGGTTATTTCTATATGTGATGTCCCCTTGTGTGAGTCAGCATCCTTAATCTTGTCTCTTAGTTTGACTCGGACCTTTGTTCTTCATATGTCACATCTATTCTTAGCTATCATTCCTCAACTTTGTCATCCTGATTCCCAGCCCTGAGTTAAATATTGAAATCTTATTTCCTTCCTGCCCTACTTCAGGTCTAGTTTGTTTCCTTGCCCCATTTCCAGTGCCTTATGTTGACTTGTTCACCCAAGTCCTAGTTAATGCCTCCTTGTAACATCCTGTGATTGTTCCCCTCTATTCCTTAAACAATTAATTTGCTCCCTGGACTATCCTACTTTCTTTTTGGCTTCTCTGTTCAATAAGTCCCAGTTCTTCCCAAGAATCCTAGCTCTTTTCTAGATTTCTCTCTTCAGCCTTCTTGCTCTGACTTTACTGGTAGGTTCTTAACAGTTGTCTGCACTCCCAGAGGGTTTCATGCCAGGTGATCGAATGTATCTTCTGCCCCACTGCTTCAGTTAAGCTCCCTCTGTATTGCGCTGGTCTTGCCCACCTGGCATCGTACTTGGAATCACTGCTGGTTTATTCCATAGCCCGCTACTCGCCCACACTCCTCTAGCACAGAATATGTGCTGCGTGCTACTTCTCTGTATATTTGATACTGTGCCAAAAGGCTCAGTGAAAGTGGTCATAGTCCATGTACTTGTACCTTGAAATCTTTGCTGAAAGAAGTGCTAAATATCATGCTGCTCTTGTCACTGTTGCATTTGCTGATGTGGAATCTTGGTGTCAATTGAAGCCTGTCATGAGGTTTACTTCCACCTCTAGAATGGGATCAATGTATGTTGCTGAAAGCACAGTATTTCACAGACAGATGGGTTTGTTCCAGACCCAGTGGGTATTCTCAAGGCTTCTTGGAGACAGGCTTTTCACTGGAGTATGACCTGCTTAAATTAATCTGTCTATGATAGAGAGAAGTCCTCACTGATAGGACTAGGGTGTTATAAAACAAGGATGACCACCAGTGGATCTAGGTATTTCAGTTTTGAAGAGAGCCTTCTGTATCCAATCTTCAAGAGCCTTCGGTGTCTTGCAGTGCTCAAGTCTGCTGTAGCTGAGGGGAAGCCTGTACAGTAGGTATCCATATTGTCTACTCTCAAATGACCAACATAAACAATGCTGAAGTTGTATGGACTAATATCCACTGAGCAGATGGGGAACACACATGGGCTGTCAGTGGTATTCTTTACCCTATTTTAAATCTTTTCTGCTGCTGGGACTTTGCTGGGACATGCTTCCCACTAACAGACACCAGCTTATCTAGAAACTGGTTAGTTTTATCTGCTGTTTATCTTGAGTCATATGGTCATTTCAAGATAAACACCACAGGCTTAAGCATGTTTTGAATTACTGCAATATTGGTGCCCCTTTGATTTAAGGCATGTGTCTGCAGCAGAAACTACCCCAAAACTCAGGTAATTTAGTATGAAACGTAAGTTCTTTGAATTAATCCCACTCTTCTGTTATGCTTGGCACTTTATCATACTGCTCCAACTCATTTTTAAGTCCCTGTGATGATTCTTCCCCAGCTGTGTACCAGAATGCATGCCTCTGCAGCAATCATGTGTTAGAGTTTGTCCTACTATAAACTAATTTTCAGTCCTTTCTGGCTCTGTTGTGTTTGTGCAGCAACAAGCAATTTGGATTCCTTCTGCATTCTGTTTGGATCAAATAATGAAGGAAGAGTTGCTCTTGTCAGTCTGCATCTGCTGTAAGGCTTTGGTTCCAGACTTCTGTTTTTCTTCAGATAATGGGGCTGTTTTGCAAACAGGCCAAAATTATGAATTTTGTGTATAAAGCATATTTTTATACCCTGTTTGGAGGATGGATGATGTTTACTTCCTGTTTTATAGCTGACTCTCGCACTGTGAGAGCACAGGATATAGTGCGTAGGCGTACAGGTGTGTGTGCCTACCCTCACTCCCTAGAAACATCCAGGAGATTCTGCGAGTCCTGCTGAAGATGAGGAGATAATGGCATGTAGCTAAGGGAGCAATTCCTGCAAAAGACCCTGTTCAGATGGAAAACGTTGTCCAGAGATACCTTCTCGCAGACTGATCCTAACCTCCCTGAAGAGAGAGGAAGATCCTTCTCTATCCATTAACTTGACACATTTTCTATTTTTTTTATTATTTTTGGAGTTCTGTTTAGACTATATAGACCCTTCTTTAGGAAGGATTTTGAAGATTTCCAAGCCACTTCGATTATTCTTATCTGCTGTTGCTTCAAAAGAACGCTGGTCTGGCTGGACAAATTAAAAGTCCTGGAGGACCATCATATTCTGACATCAGGCCTGTTGTTAAGAAAATATTTTTTTAAACAATTTCAGTGGCAATCTTTCTGGTTTAGTCCATAATTCATAGCTTAATGGCATCCAATTTAGTAGAGTGATATCACATCTAGTTACATTGCATATACTCTTCCAGATGATAGAATCTTGGTTTTGTTCTTCAAAAATATTAGATGTTTCATTCAAATGAAAGCATTGTCTTTATTTTCTCTGCAATCTTAGAGGGGAAGGTAAATCTGATGCCAGTTAGGAGTGTCCTTTTCTTTCCTTCTGATCACAGAAGAACCAAAAGGAATATTCTCAATATATCAAATTAAAAAAACCCATGAAACTGTGAAATGGGCAACAAAGTCAGATATGGTAGCATATCTGATAGTGAAAATACTTTCTAGCTCAGTTTGAGTGGAGAAAGGAGAATGTATTTCCATTGGAAAAGGTTTGTTTTTTTTTTCCAAAACTCCAAGTATTTCATGAGAGCAGTGAGGTAAGAAACCTGTAGAAGAGCTGCAGGTCTGGAGGGGAAAGAGAGACTTCTGCAACTCATGGTGTGAGAGCCTTTCTTAGTGTTCCATCAGCTCCAAGGCAGGAATGCAAATAATAAAGTGAGCATGGAATCATTAGTGTTCCTTTAAAATATACATAGGCTGAATGATAAACCTAACGATAGATTGCTTACAAGTTTCCCAGGGAACCCTCTCGGTGCTTTTTCAGTTGAGAAGCTTTCCATGCAATTTCATGCCCGTTTGGTTTCCTGTCAATATATTAATTAAAAAAAAAAACAAAAAAAAACCCAAAAAAACC
>JAAGNO010002244.1:27573-49801 GCA_033439905.1 Ceryle rudis
TCATGCCCGTTTGGTTTCCTGTAAATATATTAATTAAAAAAAAAAACAAAAAAAAACCCAAAAAAACCCCAAACAAACAAAAACAAAAAAAACCTCCTTTTTTACTGTTCTTGACAGAAAGATGTAATTCACTTGGGAAGCAGATTTTAAATTTATTTTCAACCCTGCCTATTTGTATTAATTTAGTAGAAATGATTTTGGAATATCCTGTATACTAAGAATCTAACCAAATCTAGGTAAGTCTCCATCAATATGGCTGTTGAGGAAGAAACAGTGAATATTGCCAGATTATCCCCTAAAGTGCTTAGGATTCCATTGGCTTCAAAACTGATTTCTGCTCCACTGAGTTCTCCATGTGATGTACATTACACTCATACTGTCAAACATAAAATAGTAACCTTGGGCATCCTGCAGTTCTACTTCCGATTGATTTTATTTATTATTCGTTACATTTTTATTGTCCAAACTATCATGGACAGGAATCTGCAGTTAGTACTGCACTGTGTCTGGGATAATTATCTTGCATTCTGGGTTTCTCTACTTGCTATAAATTCCAGAGCCTTATGGGGGTTAAAGCTGGTTTTCCCTGTCAGACTTGCCAGTCTTTCCTTTCAGGGATTTTATTCTTTCTCTTTTTTTCTCCCCTATTTGTTACATAAAACCAGAACTATACTAGAATCTATTTTAAGAGTTTTAGTTACCCTTATAAAAATAATGCCTTATGTCCAATGAATCTCACATCTACCTTTTTGGATAGTCAGATGCTGAGCTCAGTCTGTGGAACTCTAGAGGACTGAATGAGCATAAATTGAAAGTAATGCATGCAGACTATTTCTAACTTACAAAGAGATCTTGGAATCATTCTTGCCAGTTTTATGTTGATTCAATGTGTAGCAGCAGCTAGAAAGCCAAGAAAATTCAGGGATCATAAGGAAAGATACTGAGATGGGGTTAAAAACTAAGTTTGGGTTTTTTTTAATGTGATTAGCAATGAAGTCTGCAATCTAGAGATAAACACGAAAATGTTAAACATATTTCTGAAGCAGTCAAAACCTGGGCTGTCCCTTAGAGATGCTAGTCTAACTTCGTAAAAAAATTTTGTAGTCTGCAGATTTAGCAGGTTCCACTAAGCCATTTGTTCTACACCTACTGCATGCAAAAATAATCTCTATATAATTCTCTTTATAAAGACTTAGGTTTTCTTTCTTCAACTTATTCTTCTAAGCTAAGTAAACCTGATTAATCCCTTGGTCTATAGATAATGTTCTCTAAACTTACTATTATTTTTGATTCTCTTCTTTAGCCTACTTGAAATTCCTTAATGTCTGTCTTTAAGTATTGTGGTAAAGTTACTCCAATACTTCAGCTGTATCTTCAGAGATATTTATCAACACAGAGTAAATGCCTCTTTTTACACAAGTAACCCTTAAATAGATTTCACTGTTTAACATAAACTAAGAATGTTCACAATACATCATACTTAATCCCATGTAACCTGTTTTCCTGCCTCCAAGACAGACCGCTATGTGATTCTTGAGAAAGAATATATGGACTGGCAGGGACATAACTTTTAGTCCTCTAAAATGCTGTCCTAGGTTCTACGGTTTGTGGCCCAGGAATTTTATGGGGCAAGGCTAGTGGTTTTGCACTTAATGGCTTGGATGTAAATTATTCCTTTTTTTTTTTGATAATTCAGCCATCACTGAAGACACTTTGAAGGTTTTAGGAAAGAAAATGTACATCTACAGCATTTTTCACGTTCCCATCTTCCCTTATAGGAATTTAGAAATGAAAAGCAGCACTTCATTGTTTACATTTTGCATACTAGTGCGATAAATGTGTTTAATAGGGTGACATTAAGTTTATTTTCAGTGATCATGTTCTTGGAGCTGATGATCATACGCTTAGTGTCTGTTTGCATTTCCAAATGGTCTTTTAGCCAACTGAATGAGGTTGCTTGGCTCTGTGCAGAGCACCTGGGGAACAGAGGGTGAAGAAGGTGAATAGCTCACACACAGGAGAGTGGCAGTACTGATAGGAGAAAGAAAATTGCAAGGAAGTTTTCTTCATTTTACAAGTAGTAATAGAATTCTGACTTCAGTGTCAAAGGCAGCATAGAGATTGTATTTCTACATAGTCTGTGCAAAATGTAAATAAAAGAACAGGTAACATCTTGAATATTCATGATCTATGCTGCTCTGTTTATGAACTGTGTTTGTCAGAGGTCTATGAACATTACTCAAATATTAAATATAATAGGAGACATAAAGAAAAATATATTTATATCATTTAATCCCTTTAAAAATAGGCAGTAGTCTAAATATTTTTGTTAACATTAAGTATTGATTGATTATTTTTAAATTTATATCAGTATCAGAACTTAGGTGTGAACTTGGAGAAGCTTTATAATGTCATGATGGACCTTGTTCATGACTTACAGGTAAGATATAAAAAATAGTTACTCAAATATAACTTCAGAGGTACTATTGTGAATTAAAGAGTTAGTGATGTGCTTCTCATTCAAATCCGAGTCTGTACTTGAGTTACATATGAAGCTTCAATGTTTACTGGTTTACAGTGCTGGTCAACATTTAAAATTTTCCATTTTTCCCCAAGGAGGAAGTTGTTAGTCTCAAGGTTAATCTTGAGAAGAAGCTTTTCCTCTGCAACATTTAACTAAATATTTTAATGAAGATTCTAAGAATGGGAAATGGCCAGAATATTGTGACTTCTGATATTTTAAAGCTATATGAAACAGTCTAATAACTGTTAACGGAATTAATACAGTGTGTAGCTGGGTTTTTTTGAGGTGTTCCTTCGGTACAAATCTCTCGACATATCTTTTGCTCTAGGTTGTATTCGCCAAACACTGGAACAGGCTTCCTAGAGAGGTGGTTGATGCCCCAGGCTTGTCAGTTGAGGAATTTGAACAATGCCATTAATAACATGCTTTAACTTTTGGTCAGCCCTCAAGTGGTCAGGCAGTGGAACTAGATGATTGTTGTAGATCCCTTCCAACTGAAATATTTTATTCTGTTTTAGTCCTCATTGCAATTCAGAATACAGCTCAAGAAGTCTTGTTCTTGTGTATGTTTGTTTTCTCCCTGTAATCATATACCTGGAAACGTGTCAGGATTTAGGGATATGGTGAGGGAAGGTGGAAGGTACAACATCGAACCCAAGGGGTTTTCCTTGAAATTGGTGGTAGCAAGTGTAGGGTTTAGACCATTGGTTGATGGAGACATATTCATCTGGTTGCCTTAAGTGGCCCAGCAGTATGATGAAACAATCTCTCAAGGAAGGCAACAGGGAAACACCAAAGGCCCAGAGACACTGAGAGCCAGCCTACAGGAGAGTTTTTAGACAAGAGTTGCTGATTCCTTCAGTGGTTAGAGAAAAAAGACTTTCTGTTCTTTGTAACTAAATTCGGTACATGACACTATTGTCTTTTATTTTCTTACTAATGAAAACGAAGTTATTAATCCTAAATGCTTAATTGTTCAAGTGAATAAAGCAAAAGGGATAACTATGTCCTATTATAATGGAGCTTGCTCTAAAAAGAAACTGTTTAGAAAAATGAGCCATGTATATTTCTTTATTGCTATCCCTGTACAAAATTATTATAACAAGATGCATTACTATTCCCAACAAAATGAAGTGCTAATGGGTTACAGTATTTAGATACTATAATTCACACTAAAAAGTATTTCATTCCACAAATAATGTTGTCATATCAAAAAGGATTATACAGAAAGTACTGTTTACTGGAAAATAGATCCACAGAATGCCACTACTATATGTTTTAAGATTAAAATTGGCCGATACTGAGGAATTCATTTATGTCTTGCTTTACAGGTTCAAGGTTTGTGGAAATTATTTTGCACATTAGAGCTTCCACTTATCAAAATTCTGGCAGGTATGAAAGTTCAATTCAATATATGAATCTTCGCTACTTTCACACAGCTGCTGACTGTACTCAAGTAGAATGTTATACCTCAGAATACTGAATGTTATCTTAGCCTCATAATAGCTCTGTGGATTTGAGTTTCCATTTTAGAGACTTAAGAAGCACGTGAGATTGAAATTGTCAGTTGTAAGTGTTCTCGGTATATAATTGTATTTACAGTGATGGAAACACATAAAATACATGTGAACAAACAAGAACTGAAAAAAACATCGGAGATTCTGGGGGTAAATTTTGTCTTTATTTTTTCTTTTGGAAATTGTATTGCAACATCTTTTTGCTTTTCCTGAGGGTAACTGATTGAAAAAATGAGGAACTTTTAGTTTTGTAACATTTTACATGACAGCTTGGGGTTTCTAGTATTTTTATTATTAAAAATATGGCTAATTATATTTACATTTTAGGATACTTCCATGTTTACCTAGGCAAGCAAAAAAAGAGACACTTGCTTCATTTAGCCTTGCTCCAGAACGGAGATTGCTTTGCAAAACACACAGCTCCTTCTGGGTTGTGCTGTAGAGTAGAAATTGTAATAACTCTTCCTAACCTACAGTTATCAGTAACCATCTTCCTTACAAGCGATAGATATTTCTGTCTCTCTTTGTAAATAAAATACACGTTACAACTTATGTGTTCTGAGAGTTCAAAGTTTGCCATTTTCCCACTGATAAATTCCCCCATAAGGGAATATTATTTTTGTAGCATAAAATCTGTCTAGATAATCATAGTGGCCTGACAGATTATTACCTTACCACAATAAGTTGTATAGCTCTGTTTCTCACAGATCCCTATAGTCTTCAGTAACCTAAATTATTTTCCCACAAATTTTGGTACTTTTTACTACAGTAAAACTCCTTCCTAGGTCATGAAGAAATACAGATTAAGGAGTATATAAGCAATCTTCTAAACCAAATGTTGATGGCCAGCAATGACTATACATTATCAAGTCCTCTTTTTTTAAATAGAAGGATAATGTACTTGTTAACCTAGCAAGTAACTTTGAAGAAAATAATGCAAACAGAAAATTGTAATACAGGCAGAATAATTCTGATGTACTAATTTATAGTTGCGACTCAAAGAGCTTGAACAGGAAGCTCATCAAGCTGCTGGAGAACAATTCCTTTTGACCAGCAGTAGTCAGCTCAGAGAGGTAATATTTATACCACTATTATTAAGTATTCTGTAAATTGTTATTGTTACAGAAGATTTATAAAGCATATAAAGTTGTCCTTACTTCAGAATTCTTTTTCTTCAATACTAATTAATTATCTTGTTTTCCAATTTTAATGTAGGCGAGATCAGTTTTTCAGAAATGGCAATGTTCTATAACCTGTATATGAATGTATTTACAGAAATGCTGCATTTGATTTTAGTAAATACAGTACTTTCTTAACAGCTCAAAAATAAAGTTTTGATCTTTTCAATTCTGTGTTAGTTCTCTCTGCTACAGTATGCTCTGTCTTGGAATTTGATTTTTAGATTAGTTTAGATTTAATTTAGATTAGTTCAGGCATGAAAGATTTTTTCTTTCTGTTACAGCACATAAACCACTGAAACATTTCTCTTGTGTTGTTTTTCTTACTGTAGGTACTGTTTGAAAAACTAAAACTGCATACACTCTGTGAAAAAGTTCACAGGACTGAAATACAACAACTGGTGTCTACCTCAGAAGTTGTGGTGAGATGTGGAGGGGTTTTAAATCATCTGCATGGTTTAATAAAACTTCTAAATTGTATTCCACTGAAACTGTCACTTGCTAAAGTTTTCCTAACAATCTTGATTATTTTTTTTGTATTATACTATTCACACTTCATTGACTTGCGCCACGATGAATGAAATGAATGAAAGTTGCACTCCAATGGCAAAACCCAAACTAGTTACTGAAGTTGAACTTTAGCAATAAACCAGGATTAAAAACTATAGTAACAGCATGCACATATGACCATTTTCCTCAACGGAGGGAAACTTTCTTACTGGTTGGTAGCTTAGTATGACTGACTGGTTGGGTGAAAGATATCACTGGTGAAATAGGGAACATTAATATAAAGTCTGCTGGTGAAAGAAATAGGAACCAAGACTTTCTCTTTGCCATCAGGAGATTTGGGATAAAACTATGTTGTCATGTTTTTAGGGACCCTTGACTCATTCATTCATGCTGGGTAAAGAGGTCTGTAGGCAATTATCTGATACCTGTTGTCTGAATTGGCATTGTCACTTTCATTGTGATAGTGTTTTACTTGTTGTGTGCCTGAACTTTCTTCAGGCTTCCCCCCCTCCTCTCCGTGGAGATGCTTGTCTTCAGTAAAAGCTGTTGTATTTGGAATCAAATCTGCAGGATCTTGATAGAATCTTTTTCCCCTACAGCAATGATGACCAGACAGATTAGAATCGTGGATACACCTGTATCAAATCTGTCTTCAGATTCAGGGTGGTAAATATGGCATATAAGAAGCTTCTTCAGTTCTTTTGTCTTTTAGTGTTGGAGCAGATAATTTTCAGCAGTGCAGGTGTTCATTTGTGATCCCACACAAGTGCAGAAACCTGACACAACCACTTACCTAAAAGTAAAGTCAAGACCAAAGTGCAGATTTCTTTAACTTGAGGCAAATGTGGATGCCCTTTCCTTTTCATCAACCATAGAGTTATTTAGCTTGAAAAAGACCTTTACGATCATGGAGTCCAACCATAAACCCAGCACTTCCAAGTCCACCCCTAAACCATGTCCCTAAGTGCCACATCTGTACCTCATGTAGATACCTCCAGGGACGGTGACTCCACCACCTCCCTGGGCAGCCTGTTCAAGCACTTGACAAGCATTTCAGTGAAGAAATTTTTTGTAATATCCAATCTAAACTTCCCCTGGTGTAAATTGAGGTTACTTCTTCTTGTCCTATCACTTCTAACTTGGGAGAAGAGACTGACCCTCCACATCGCTACAGCCTCCTTTCACGTAGTTGTAGAGAGCGATACAGTCTCCCCTGATCCTCCTTTTCTCCAGGCTTAACAACCTCAGGTCCCTCAGACACTCTCCATAAGACTTGTTCTCTAGACCCTTCACCAGCTTCATTGCCATTCTTTGGACACCCTCCAGCATCTCAACGTCCTTATAGTAAGGTGCCTAAAACTGAGCCCAGTATTTGAGGTGCAGCCTCACTGGTGCCAAGCAGAGGAGGCTGATCAACTAGCCCTGATGGCCACACTGTTTCTGATACAAGCCAGGATGCTGTTGCCCTTCTTGGCCACCCGGGACACTGCTGACTCATATTCATCTAGCTGTCAACCAACATTCTTCCCTGAGCCTGTAATGTTGCAAGTGGTGGTTGTGACTCAAGTATAGGATCTGGCACTTGGCCTCAGCCTATTGATCTAGCCTGTCCAGGTCCCTCTGTAGAGCCTCCCCACCCTCAAGGAGATCAACACAGCTGCCTAACTTGGTGTCTCTGTAAATTCATTGAGGGTGCATTTGATCCCTTTGTCCAGATTATGAATAGATTATTTTGTTAAGGGAATCATAGTAATGGCATCTATTCTTAGAAGTCTTTGTGTAGCTGCACCTGCTTCTGATCTGTTGCTGCATGTGTATTGCTCTAGTTTACATGGCAGTCAAATTGAAGTGCACAGCTCATTGCTGAGAATGAACACCTCTTGCTAAGGTAGGAAGAGTATTTGTCTCTTGTGTGAAGAGGAAATTCAACTTTTGGGCCAGATGTCTGACCTACCAGATACAACCTCTCAGGTAATGTCAGCACTGTAACCATAAAACCCACATGCTGCTAAGGAGAAAGAGGTTTCATAAATCAGATACATCACCTTGGAGAGTGATGAGAGCCTTGGGAGATGGGAGGGATCAGTGGAAAGGAATGCATGTCATCTTTTTGTGGGAACATAAGATTTGTTGCAGTAATCAAAGCAGTGCTTTTATCTAGTCAAGTACTCTCTCTCCAACAACTGCTGAGACTTAGTTATTTAGAGCAAGGGAGGCTGAAACTTTCCAATAGATAAATACTAGATAATTAATCTTCATATGTTGTCTTTTCCCGTTAGCCAGAACAAAATTATGCTTTTAAATCTCCATTCTGGTACAGTTGCATCTATTTTTTTCCCCAAGAACCTACGTAGTTACAGATATTTCTGTTGTTGTTATAAATATCCAATCTCTGTTTTAATATATCTTTGTTTTCTCTTCCTTAACAAAACTTTATGGTGATTTACAATTGAAGTAATCGGAATTATGCTTTATTTTACTGCTTTTGAAATTGACAATTTCCAGTTTTCCTGAAGGTCTCCTGGAACTTGTATTAGCAGATGAACAGGAGAAATCGTTGGATTTTGTTTGTGTGTGTATATGTATTCTTTTGCATGCTTTTATTGTGTTCTCTCTTGCATTGATGCTGTTCAGCACAAAAAATAAAGGACCATAAGTTAGCACTCCCTGCCCCATGCCCCAGTGTTTTCAAAGCTGTGATAAAACAGGTTTTATGTCTGCATGTCTTTTTGTCTCTGTCTGGGACAGGAAGGGAAATGAAACAGGAGGGAGTAATCTCCAGTCCTCCTGCTGAAGGCAGGAAAGAGTGACGGCTTCCTTGAGCCTTGGATGAAAATGCTTGAAGGACATAATTCTTTAGCCACTATTTTGTCCATTCAACTTGGCAAGAAAATTTCTTTCTCCAAAAGTTACTCTGTTAAGATTGTCAGATAATATATTTTAACATAAAAGTATATAAGTAATTCACATTCTTTATTTTGCAGCTACATAAATTGGAAGATCTTCATCCTTTGCCTAAAATAATTTTAGAATACCGTCAGGTGAGCTGATATTTCTCACATAATCTAGTTGCACTGAAGCAAAATTAACAAGAAAGATAACATTATTTACAGCTACATAAATTAAAATAAAGTTGGCTGTAATATAAATTCATTCAAATTGTAAATTGTAAGTATGCTTAAGAGTTTTTAAATGTAATGTTGATACTTCTGTGGTGTTGGATTATGGCTAGCTAACAACTGTTGCAAAACTATTTGGAAAACTACACTGTTAAATTTGTCCAGTGCTATAAAGCCCACTCAGGGCAAAATATTTATTTTAAGTTCTGAAGAAATACTCTGCAAAAAGTAAAAGCAATAGTTATAGGGTTTTTTAGGTGATGAGCCCTCTGAAAACCTCAAACAACCTAGTTAGTCTCCTCTCACACTTAATGTTTGGGTTTTCAAAGGATGAGTTTCCCAGATTAATAAGTAAATAAGGGTTTTTTTTGCATGTGGCTTTTTGTGTAGGTTGTGTGTTTGTATGTTTTGTGCGTTGTGACATAAGATGTAAAGGAATAACTTCCAATAGTTCATTTACTAGCATCTGCAAAGAACTAGCTTTAGGATAGAACAGAGCACTTAACTAAGTTATGCTAATAGGTCAAGTATACATTTGTTATTTGCTAAGATAAAACCATCTTTTGAAAAAAGTCTACATGATTAGTTAATATGCATGGGGAAATTAAGATCTTTAATTTGAAAAAATCCCCTCTATAAATATGTATTTATCTAAACTTTTATGAATTTAGGTTCATAAGATGAAATCAACTTACGTGGATGGACTACAAACATATATGAGAAAGGTAGAAATGTAAAAAGTAGCCTGCAAAATACGGTATTTCAAATATATCACGAAAGGGTGCAAAATGATTGCAGTGTTGGCAGTTTAAGAACTTTTCTATATGGAAAATTATGAAGTATTTCTTTTTGTAGTCCTGATTGCAGTAAGTTTTTAAAAGATGAGTTTTTATAAAGATATAAATTTTTATAAAGATAAATTTTAAGATATACAAAGTAAACTAACAGTGATAGACTTTGTGAAGGCTTCGGGAAAAACTGCTTACCCAGAACAGAGAGATCCCTTGTGAGTCAGTGGGGAGGGAGTTGTGAAGGAATTACAGAGCTGGATGCAAGCTCTCACAGGAGAGTGGGAGATACTGTTATTATTGCTGCATATTTCTTAGGGAAGATGAGGGAATGGTCTGTGGAAAGAGAAGCAGGAAAGGAAGAGTTAGCTCAGAATCATGTGGTGAATCATCTCCACTCTCCATCATATCTATTAAAGAAATTGTAGATGTATGTTTTCACCCTTTTCTTTTGGTGATTTTTTTACTTTACTTGACTATAGGGATTTATCTCCTCTACGTGGAATCAGACAGGAACTGTGACTGGCAGACTTTCAGCCAAGCATCCAGTAAGTGAGCCTATTAGAAGACTTACTTTTAATTGGAATTTAAAATAAAAAGTACATATTTTATGTAAATAATATTTTTAATACAGGAAATGTATTCATCTGAGTCTAGCGGTTGCCATATTGTATGTAAATGCTGGACAGAAAAAGGTTATTAAATGGGTGTTTTACTCTAGTACACTTATGATAATTTTCTGTTATTTGTGGATCAGAATTTAATATTATGACTTGAAGTTTACCTGAAGTAGAGGGGTAGAATTGTGCATGTATCCTCTAGACTTCCACTGAATACTTCTTTGCAATGAATTCCTGGTGTTTGTGGACCATTCCTTGTAAAGGATTGGTGAGCTCTGAAAGGTACTCTGAGGATTATAGGGGGAAAAAAAAGGAAGCTTGTTTCTTCTGGAATTTGACTTCAGGCCTTATCGCAGCGAAGGGCTGTTGCTCTGGAAGCGTTGCAGATTTTTATAAGGCTGTGATGCTTGGGCTATTTGTGCTTCCTCTCTTGTCTTTGGCTATACTGATCTCCATGTAGATGTTTGTGGCTGGACTGTGTTTTATTTGACTTTCTGGACTGCTAGAGACTTGCGTTGTTGCTTTTCTGTTTGGTTTTTTGTCAAAGTGGCCTTTTTAAGGGCATATTTGAATATATTTTATTATACCATTTTACTTTGAGTTTAGGAAGCATACTGACCTTTGACCGAAGGGATTGGTGAGGCCTTTTGCTTTCCACTTCTGTCGCAGCCCATAGCTGCATGAATGAGTGTGCCGGACCAGGCGTGGGAGGAGACAGGGTTGCAGACTGCTTCATGGGCTTAAGGCATAGGTGGGGAAATAGCAGTGGAAAAGTAGTGACTACCTGCAGAAATACTCCATTTGGTTTAATCGTGGCCTTTCTTAGCAAAGACCTGACCTCTGGTCTTGTGGGAGAGGCGGAATAGATGAAGAAGTGGGACTTGGCTCATGAAGGCTGGAGGGAATCTATGAGGCCGTTGTCCTTTTAACTTGTGCCCAAAAATACTGTCAGTTCTTATCTGTGCAGGTTTGGATACAGCTTGCCTTAATCTTCATGGGTACAAACGGCATTAGAAGCTTTCTGCAGTTTTGGGAGAAAGGCCTTAGTCTTCTACAGCTCTAGCTAGGAGTAGAGCTGTTAGGCGCAATGGTTATGTTGTGACTGCTTTGCATGGGTGGGCTCATGTAGCTCCTTGCAAGCCCTGACTGGTATGGTGACTTTTGGAGTTCTGGCAGAAACCTTCCTGTGAGGTTCTCATCCTCATGATACTGGTGACTTCCTTAGCTCTTCTTTTACCTGTCTTCACAGTTCAGGTTTCATTTATATCTTCTTACCCTCATGGTACATATTTCCATACAGTTTGTCATCGAACGATTTAGAGGAAGTGCTTATGCTTTTTGCTCGGTTGAAAACAGTGTCTAAGATTCTGAATTAAGAATGGAATGGAGGAATGTTGCTGCTGCTCCTACTTCTCGTGCACCCAGGTGGGGGAAAGTGATGGGGGAGAATGGAAAAGATGATCATGAAGGTCAGAGTCTGCTAAATACTCTGTGATGCACAGGTATTTGCAAGTCAGAGCTGCACTGACAGCTGTCTTGAGCAACCACAGACAACACAAGGTGAACTTTGGCCCGTCATGCTATAAATGACACACAAATCTATTTTTCTTTAAGGTTGTTTTTCTCCAAGGTAATGCTGCTAAAGTTAGCATCAGGGGTTGCCTGAGGCTGGTGTTCCTTATAAGGAAAAACATTGGCAAGGTGCTTTTTTTGTGTGAAATGTTTATGGAACTTATACCATCTGTTTCTGAATCATTTATTGATATAGATGATGTACTGCAGTGCCCAGTCCCTTTAAATGCTAAAGGATTTGGAAGATTCTTGCCAGAAATCATAAATATTGTAGATACTTTTGCAGTTTCTATGATGTTATGTCAAATTTTAGCTGAATATTTGCTGATAGTTTATTTTTAACTGTGTTTTAAAATGCTTTACAGAGCGATTAAAGTGAAAGATAAGTGTAAATTAGATAAAGTGAGAATTCAAATAGAAAAAACATCCCATTTGCTGCAGTGGTTGTGGAAGATGCAGTTCTGAACCCAAAGGTTTCTTTACCTTTCATCTGTTTTTAACAGTAAGGGATCTAGCTGCCCTTTTTCCTTCATGGCATTAAGTGGAGTCCGGAAGGATTTACTCACAGGCTTAAGGGGAAATGGCCAAACGTTACGTACAGAGCAGGATTTCTTTTTCAGATAAACTCTTCTGTGATCTTTCAGAAAAATCCACATCTGATGTATGGATGGTGTATATTTTTGGCTTTATGTGGGTTTCTCAATATAAGCTTATTCACGTGAATTTTTATGACTTCTGAGTTGCAGCAGCTTAGAGGGGGTTTCTTGGTAGAACTTCAGTGACTCTACATGTATACATCTATTTTAGTTTAACAGTGCACTCCATTTCTTCTCGTCTGGTTTCTTCTACAATATGTATGCTGCGTAATTAATGCATTTTTCATAAATGTTATATAATAATACAGTACATCATTAAACAGGGACAGATTTGGTATTTGTAGTCTCCTGCTACAGCATTGTAACAATCTATTTGCTACTCTGTGAGAACCTGTGTATCTGAAAACTAAAACTAAATGTAAACCGTAAATTTTTTCAGTCAAATTATTTTGTAATATCTAGGGTTTTTTTTTCCCCTGGATGATGGATTGCTTCTTAGGGGAAATTAATTAGGTTTCTTATTTGAATATGTTATTCTTAATTAATTTTTGTGTAAATATATTAGTCTTGTCCACATTAGAATACTCCTTTATTATACTGCTCATAGATTATTTTCCTATTAAATACATTTATTACATTCATAAAGACTAGTTTATGTTCTCCAAACCTACTATGAAGTACCACTTTCCAGCCTATCACCTTTTAAAGCAAAACTATGTCGTGACAGAGATGGAAAGACACAAAGCCAATTAAGATCAAGCCCCTTTCAGAATAAACAGATAGAGATCTTAAGATATAAAGATTGCGTATCATTGGATGTTATAATTTGGTTTGAATTGTAAACTTCAGTGCTAGAACCAGATGTTCCATATTAAGGTCTCTTTCCTTCAGGCTTCTGAGCAGAGAGAACTGAAACGCTACTAGTGAGTTTACACTTCTCTACTTCAGAAGATATTTGTATCGTTAAACTAAAAAGCATTAAGCGGTGGGGGCTTCAGGGGGCATTTCCTTCCTTTTTAGGAACAAAAAATTATGCTGAAGATAAATACATTTCTGTCCTTTCTCAGATCAAATGAAAAAAATTCCAATTTCTCCCAATTTGAAAGAGAAACTAATTAAAGTTTGTTGAATATTTATGTGCTCAGAGAAGCTGACCTATTGAATATACCTCAGTCACCAACAGATACAGGCGATATTTTCTGATAGTAACACATGGTAGAGAATTGCATGCTTGTTTCATTAGAAAATGTGTGTTACTCATAGTGTTTGGAGTATGAATAATAAATTGCCCATTTGCTTTTCATTCTCATGGGAGGCACAAGCCCTTGAAGTAGACACCCCTCTGAACAATTGTCATCAAAAATAAGGTTGTTCTGTCAATTAACTTAGCAAACCCGATTATCCACACTGTATCTGTGTTCCTTCCCTTTTGGTCTGTCTTCTGGAGTGAATGGACTAACTCTCTCCCAGATAAAACTCAGATGTCGTTTTGGAGTAGGTTTGGACAGTGTGGATGAGAAGCTGCTTGTTTGTCTCCCTTTCATAACGCTACCCCAGTAGGTTTTACATCCTTGGCATACCCACACGTGCACACCAAGGAAGGCAGACTGTCGACATCGTGCTATCAAAACTATCATGACAGCACTTAAATTTCAGGCATTTTGTCCCAGGCCTCAGTAAGGCTGATCTGTGGTATCACCAATACTTTCTTAAAGTTTGTACTCTATAGTGACAATTGGATTCCAGCACAAACAGGGTGTTCTACAAAGTATTTCAATAATGATGAGTTGCTGTACAAATTTAAAGCATCCTGTTTTTCCTCTGTCCCCTTCCTTTACAGCTTTTAGAAGGCTTTGGCAGAGCTGATGCAGTGTAAGCATAAGCAGCCAGACACCAAGTCTGAGAGCAGGGATGTGATCACGGCTTCCTTTTTTTTTTCAGAAACGAATCTTGGTTGCTTTTGAAACTGCACTATTACGTATATAAGTTTTGTAAACTTGTTTTCATACACTGCTCTACTGAAATGAATGATGACTTAAATTGGATAGACAGTATGGGTCTTATATTTGCATTGATCTCACTTAAGTGTGTTTTCTATTTTTTTAAAAGTATGTTTACTGGAAGGCACTAGGGATAGAGACAAGTCAGACATATTACAGGTTCATATGAAACAGCTTCTCAAAAGCCTTCTATAAAGTCATGTAGGCTAACTAAGTCATTTTTTAGGGAACTATGCTCTGATGTGGGCTTCACTAAAATAATGGTAGATTGTCTTAACAGAGATGAGACTGTTTTCTTGGACTTTTCCATCAAAGCAGTTTGGTGTCATTTTCTAGTCAGTACAAGTAACTATCACTCAGAGGAGCTGAATGTAATTAGAGAAAGTCAGAGCACTCGTGCTGTTATGTTTGGTCTGTGTTCTCTGCGTATCTCTTGCATTCAGAACCTATTTTTGTGCCATGTTTCTTTTCAATATATTTATTCTAGTATTCTTGAGTCATATGCTCATTATGACTGCACTAATAGAACTAAAATAGTATCTCATTTTATGAGTATCTAGAGTTTTGATGTTTTTACAGTCTCTTTTGTTGTTGCTTTATTTTTCAGAAGTATATTCTAGTGAAGGCTTTAGCATTTAAAGAAACCAAATTTGCAGTGTTGGAGACAGAAGTTCTTCACTTCCTCTCAGTCATTCATCACAGTTTTTGTTTTATGATGGGGAAGCTTTATTTAAAAATGGGTGAATGAGCATGTTGACAAGACTTTAGTTCAGTTGCATTCCTGATGAAAACTTACACCACGTTAACGTTACAATAGGATGTTCTCAGCTATTGGTACAGTATGAAAAGTCACCGATTGTATCATAACGCTCATGTCTGATGTTCCAGAACATCATGTTGATTTAATATTCAGATGCAGAAATAAGGTTTCTTCATCACAGATCCTTGTTAGCTTCTCAAGTGCATGTAGTATCCTCTTCTATGATATATACATGTTATTGGCATTCTCTGTAGTACAGATCCCAATCTGTATAAATTTATTAATCTCATGGTGAGTGTTGTATCCAACATGTGGTCTGCATTGTATAGCATAATGTTTTCTGTTTGTCTTAATAAAGCTTGGAGCATCATCTGAGCTGTAATTCTGTAGTAAGAAGAGCAGTTCAATCATTTCTCTAACTTCTATTTGGGATTATCTTTGTGCATATAATTTTTCCTTGTGTCATTGAAAGAAAGATAATGTATAGCTGGTATAAATGTGCTTGTATGCAATAATTAACATACAAAATGCTTGCATCTTATTTATGCAGGATAAGGTAGGGAGTCTGTCGTTTCTTCTACAAACTAAGTGTAAGCGCAGAAATACAGGGAGCAATTAAAATTAACAGCTCAGAAATGAAAAATTCGATACAACTCAGAATAATATCAGCTAAATTATTTTTAGCACATCTTGAAATATTGACTGTGGAGGCTGAATTCCTCCTTCACTCTTCTTTAGTTTCTGGCAAAAAGCTCCTCAGAGAAGATTTGACTTGTAGAAATGGGAGAGAAAAAAAAAACCTGTAAAATTTTCCTGTGCTAGAGAGATGATGGCACTGTGTACTTCCATTGGTTCATTAAAATTCTAAGATAATACTTTTCAATTAACTGTATAAATTAAACTGTCAGCACTCAATGTGCCTACTGCTGTTGAGTGGACTTTAAGGTAGCTGGTTATACGCTGACTTATTTCATCCTTTGAATGGCCTTTGGCAGTGATGTTTTGGGCAGGTAGATGCCAAAACTATGCACAGATCACGATTTAGAAATCTCTGCTGGAATACAGCCAGCGCTACCGCCAGGTTATTGTTCTCTAATACGAATGTGACTGGAGCACGTAGCTAACAAGAAACAAAATTAGCATCATCGTTGATAAAAAGAACTGTTTTCTTAGCTATATAGCTTTTACTACCTTACAAATTAAAAGCTGTTTTAATGTGAAGTAATGATAGTAATAGCAAATACTTAAAGAGTATTCTGTTACAGAAGTTAACGTATACACTGTGTTGTGTCTTGGAATTTTACTGTCTGATTCCATGTAATTCTGGAATAGTTCAAGAGCAATGTTAGCAAAGGTACTTTGGTTGCAAGAAATAAGCAGTGCTCTTCATTTGTAGTCTATCACAATCTTTATTCCTCCACGGCTTACCTATGCAAATTTCACTGGCTGCGTTCTCTTATGTTTGAGATTGGCTCATACTAGCATCCCCTGAAGTTTCAATGTGGTCACACTCATGGTATCTCTGTACTGAGGAGTTTAATAGACCCCATGTTCATTTTCACTGTCCCTATCTCTAAGACGCTTAGTTGCTCAGATTAAATCTTCAGCAACGTGGAGAAATGCATGTATGATCTTAATTTAGTTTCAATATTTGTGTGCCTATTTGTTAGGAGGTTTTCTGTTGATTCCTCCTGTGAGTTACGATTTTTAAAATTCTGCTTGAAGACTTTTTTAATTTTTCATATGAAATATTCCATTAGTGAGAATTTTTTATATATGCACTTCTGGGAAATATTCAAAGCTTGGAGACTTAAATTGTGAGAGGGAAGGAAAAAAAACCAAAACCCCACCAAACAAACCACACACTCCCCCCTCCCCCCCCTAACCACCAAAATCAACCAACCAACCAAAAACCCCAAACAAACCAAACTCACGCCCAAATTATATCTTGTCTTACAAGCTCTCAGAAGTGAGAGGTGTTAGCAAATTCCTCTAATAGCTGAAGTCCTTTTTGCAAGGACAAAAAATAGCCTAATTCTGATCTCAGCATAGGTTTCGTTATGTTTTGACATGAGTATTAGTTTATTTGGCTCTGCAGTATTCTACTGTACATTGCTCTTCTCCCATTATGTGTATCAGTCCAAAAAAATTACTTAAAATCTGAAAGGGCTGACAAGACACAAACTGGAGGAGACAGAAATGGAGAATGATAAAAGGAGAATGGATTATAGGGGAAGAATAAAAATTAGGTACAGCAGAAGAGACATCTTGGATAGCCCAATTTTCAGATTACCGATTTTCCAAAGCTTTGTCGCTGGCATACCAAAGAATTTCAAGAAAATGACCTCTGTTGCTCTACATCCCTATCACATTCAGCTTTCTCTGGTGGCACTTCTTTTCTGTTTCAATGAGTGGAAAATTCGCCAAGTCTTTATTTCCTCACCATCCTTTCATAAAGCCCCAGGAAATTTAACCCAGCATTTTGAAGATGGATGCACTTTCTCAGGTTTGGAACAACAACAAAAAGTAGTGATTTGTCTAAGGGTCACTGAAGATAGACAGAACAGGACGGAGGTGGTCTTTCTGACTCCAGTGTGGTGTTGTCTTTAGTTCTTCTGTACTAACATGGTCATCTACTGACTGTGGCTCTTAAGAGCTTACAGTTAAGGATCACTTCTATCAAATCAAGACTTGTGTCTTCCTTACTGTGAGAAAAAAAGAGACATTGGTTATTTAGGTTTCTTTTAACTCCTTCAGTCAGCCTTCTGTTCACAGTATTTTGTAGCCTTTTAAGAGGAATTCCCAGCTAACATATGCTTGGTAAATTCCTCACTATATGGAACAATCTTGTCTGAGATGCTAAATTTTACCCTTTTGTAAAACAACTGTTATATCTTTTCTTGATGAAATCAATTCCCCTAGTCTGGAAATGTAATTTTTCGTGTGTTTAAAGGTCTAGTATTTGTACCTTTGAGCAATATACCCTTAACACTGTTTACTTTAAAGCTATAATATACAGCTACTATACAACTAATACAGTATTTACTAGACCCAGCTGCCACTCCAAGGGTTGTTATCTCAATGCCTTGGCACTGTTTTTTCACAAAAAAAAAAAATCAGATCATCTTGGAGTTCATCCCAGAGTTTAATAGCCTCCTGTATTGATAACCATTTTAACAGAGCTTGTATTATTATCATTTTCTTTCGGGAAAATAAAGTATTTAAATTTGTTTGGTTTATATATGGGAAACAAAAGCAGTCTTTGTCTTTTTGGAAGATGCATAAACTCCCTTGCTTGCTCTGCAAAGGTTAGTAACCTGTCTGTATATAACCAGAGATCTGGGTTGAACCCGTGATTTGACAAAACAGTTTGTCACAGAACATGTCAAACCAGTAAGTTAGTGAAAACCAATATTTTTTTAATTATTTTTAAAAGTATTCAAGTCTTTTCTCATGCACTGCTACAACATTATTAACTGAAGTCTTTGCCAGGTCTAAGCTTCAAAGAATATCACAAAGAGGATTAATCATAGGAATTCAAATACATTATACTCATGGCCAACTTTCTGAAGTAAGAAGTCAGTATTTTTGATTGCCCTGTTCTTCTTCCTTTGTATTCACTTTGAAAGCTGCTTAAGCTTGTAGGAAGATGATGGATTACTTCTAAGTTTGCCACTTGACTGACATCCAAAACCTTGATAGTTCTGTGCTGCATGGTAAGGCAAGAGGGGAGTGGTTTGAATGACATTTCACTGTTGAAAAACAGTAACTAGTACCAGAAATGAAGAAATCCTTTACCAAAAGTCAGTATGATTCTGGTTTTTGACAAGGAAAACCGGTATCTTTAATTTTTAACGGACCACTAGGTGGCAACTGCAGACAAGTCAAGATTTGCTTAGGAATGCATGTGGTATTGCTACGGTGACCTTGTTCATTTTCATACTTTATTTATTGAGCTACATACCGTATTTTGAAAGTTAGATCTTCAGTCTGTCTTGAAATTGTGTCTCATATAGAAGTCACAGAAAATAATTGTTTGTTCCCTTACAATAATAAATAAATGTTGTCATGGATAATCATTTAATGTGGTAATTTTCCAAGGGAAAAATCATGAAGGTTGGGTTTTTTATTTAATTATTATTTCTGTTGTGCATTTTCTTCTGAGTGAGTTTTTACCAACTTTTGGAGGTGCCAGGCAAATTAAGTGAATTTGATGTTGTGAGTGCCCTCAGGACTCAAAGTCTTTTTCTGCATTGCAAGAATACTATTTTGGGCAGCGTGCAGCTTTCCTCGCTGTTTCTCCAGCAGCTTTAGCTGTTAACAAATGAGCAAGCAGGGTGTTAATGGTTAAGGATGTAGCTCACTGAGCCTGTGCCTATGTTTCTCCTGAAATTGATTCACTGAGCTGTGAGAGCACAAATTATCAATAGGTGTGGTCCCATGTAGAATCATAAAATCATAGAATGAATGGTAGGGGTTGGAAGAGAACCCTGGAGATCGAGTCCAACCCCCCTGCTAGCACAAGAACACCCAGGGCAGGCCACCCAGGAACACATCCAGGTGGGTCTTGAAAGTCTCCAGAGAAGGAGACTCCACAAGCTCTCTGGGCAGCCTGTTGCAGTGCTCTGTCACTCACAGGAAAGTTGTTTTTCCTCCTGTTGAGGTGGAACTTCCTGTGTTTCAGCTTGCGACCATTACCTCCTGTGCCCTGTGATAGGATAACTGAAAAGAGACTGACTCCTTTCACTTGACATACCCCCCTCAGATATTTATAGACATTAATAAGATCCCCTCTCAGCCTTCTTACAGACCAACATATTACTTCTGCTCCAAAAGTGATACAATGCTGTTCATCAACCACATGACATGGATTTAAACCTTACTTTTTGTTTCACTATGTAGACCTTAGCTTCTCTTAAAAAAGAGAAGTTCTGGCCTAATTATTTTCATAAAGTTTCTTGAGAACAAGTTACTAAGAGAAACTCCAGAAACTTTTGGACTTTACATGCTGCAGTTTTTGCTGGAGTGCTGCATTTCATGGGATAAACTAGGAGGTTGCTACTCTGAACCTTTTTTCACAGAAGACAGAAATCTGGTTTTCTTAAGTAATAGGAAATAGCTCTTGCTTCAGGAAATCAACTATTAGAGTAGTTAGATCTGACAAGATCACAGTCCCAGGAAATATTCTTGCTTATAAGAAATTAAGTTTTGCTGTTTGCTGTCATTGGTAACCACAGTGAAACAGGATTTAATTCCTCCATTGTCTTTATTTTGCTCTCATGTTTGGCACTATGCCTCACTGTAACAGCAGGTGGATTAGTCACCACGTGGAAGGATATATATCTTATAACTTTGCCTGGTCTAACTGCTTCCTTATATCTGTTCAGTCTAACGCCTTGGCTGGTTTTGATCTTCCCTTGTGACACATCCATACTGTATATATTCATGGATGGATGTGCTTATCTCAGTAGTTAAGTTTTGTCTGTGTTCTTATTTTCAAAGAAGTCCTTAAATCAGCACAGGAATTAATCTGAATCAAATGTCTATGGAATATCCTGCAGCCACCTCTGTGCATTCCCATTTATTTCAGTAACTTGCTCTTGGGTTGTTTTTTTTCGCTTCCTCTCCCTGCAGTTTGTATGTCTTCAGACAGACATATTCCAGAGATATTTAGAAATGCAGATCTGATCAGTTAGTAGATTAATGAACCATTTTCTAGTAAAAAAGAATATATATATGACTACAGAAGCCTTTGCATACATATATAGGCACCTATTTCTAGGTGCTCAGAAAATAGCAATTTATGCTACTGAAAATGTATATGGAGAGGAAGAGAGATGTGGGCTAGCTGAATCAATATAAATAACTTAAAGGAGAATTTAATATAGGGAATGTGTTCAACAGCCCCATTTGATGTAGAGTAAGAAATTATTAAAATGCACCACCAGCTTCTGTGATTGGGTGGTCTAATTATATTGACTTCAAAGGTAATTTATGCAATATATATGTGTGCTGTAATCCTTTGAAACAACCAAAATAATGTACTAGCTTTTAACCTAGGAGGGAATCAAAAATCAATTGCAAATGTAAATGTAGAAGTTAGGATATCAAAAATGGAAAGCTCAACAGAAAGTGTAACTCATCAACGGACTCATCAAACTGGGAACTGTATATTATTTGATGGATTTTGATTAGATATTGTTTTCATTGATAATTTTACTCTGATACATTTAATTTCGTATCAATTAGAGCATGCTTTCTGCAAGGCTTGAATACTTTATGAGAAAGCTGTGTTTGTGAGGCTGTAACAGACATCAAGAGTCCATCAATTTTGAGACTCCACGACAAAGTGAAGTTTGCCATTGTTTCTGAATGGCTCTGTACACAGAAGCCAAGAGCATCGGCAAGAATCCACACCATCTTCACCTGAAACAACAGACAGAAATAGAACAAATTTCAATGAAGGTATTTTCAGAACCAGGAAAACACATTTCTAACCTGTGCTAAAACACCAAAGTATGCAATGCATCAGCTTTGCCAGTCAGGAGGGATTATAGTGGCAAAAAGTGGATGTAGGAGGAAAGAAATGAGCAGCCTGTTTTTCAATATTTCCCATCTTAATCTAGTGTTCCTAGTGAGATTTTTTTTTTTTCTTTCTGCCATGACTGTGCTCCCTGCTTTTCCAGCATGATGTTTTTCTGAAGAGTTTACCTAAAAACCAGTTATCCAACAATCATCTAGATGCTGGGAAAATGTGTCAAGTAATAGAAATTGTAAAAGAGGTGATGAATTGATGGAGTGCTGTGTCCCTGTGTAGCAGGTCCCCTGGCAAAGAAAGGTGTCAGCTTTGGACACCCAGGAAAATGACAGCCAGTCTGCATTTATCATGCACAAAGCAACTTTCAGGCAGGTCAGATTCAGTTCTTTTTTCTTTTTTCTTTTTTCTTTTTTCTTTTTTCTTTTTTCTTTTTTCTTTTTTCTTTTTCTTTTTCTTTTTCTTTTTCTTTTTCTTTTTCTTTTTCTTTTTCTTTTTCTTTTTCTTTT
>JAAGNO010002244.1:49901-60735 GCA_033439905.1 Ceryle rudis
CTTTTTCTTTTTCTTTTTCTTTTTCTTTTTCTTTTTCTTTTTCTTTTTCTTTTTCTTTTTCTTTTTCTTTTTCTTTTGTTTGATAACTGCATTACAAAACTTAATATTTAATGCTTCTAGTGTGGGGTGAGGGGGTTTCACTGGCAACAAAAAGTTGAAAAAGAGTACAGTTGTACATTTTGTCAGTTGTCTGACAGCTGTGACTTGAGATTTAACAAGGCCAAGTGCCGTGTCCTGCACTTGGGTCACAACCCCCCCCGTAATGCTACAGGCTTGGGGAGTAGAGGCTGAAAAGCTGCCTGGTGGAAAAGGATCTGGGGGTTTTGGTAGACAGTCAGCTGAATATGAGCCAGCAGTGTGCCCAGGTGACCAAGAAGGTCACCATCCTCATGGATTATATCAGAAATAGTGTGGCCAGCAGGACTAGGGAAGTGGTTGTCCCCATGTATTCGGCACTGGTGAAGCTGCACCTCAAATCCTGGGTTCAGTTTTGGGCACCTTACTGCAAAAAGGACATTGAGGTGTGCCCAATGAGGGTAATGGGAGGGTGCCCAAAGAAGGGTAAAGAAGCTGAAGAGTGAAGGGTCTAGAGAACCAGTCCTGTGAGGAGTGGCTGCAGAAAGTGGGGCTGTTTAGCCTTGAGAAAAAGGGGACTCGTAGAGAGCAGTAAGGTCTCCTCCAGCTACCTGAAAGGAGATTGTAGTGATGTGGGGGATCAGTCTCTTCTCCTACATAACAAGTGATAGGACAAGAGAAAATAGTGTCAACTTATGCCAGGTGAGGTTGAGGTTGGATATTAGGAAAAATTTCTTCACTTGAAGGGTTGTCAAGCACTGGAACAGGCTGCCCAGGGAAGTGGTTGAGTCACCATCCCTGGAGGTACTTAAGAGGTCTAGCTGTAGGGCTGAGGGACATGATTTAATGGTGACATGGCAGTGCTGCATTTGTGGTTGGACTTGATGATCTTAAAGGTCTTTTCCAATCTAAATAATTCTACGATTCTGTGGAAAATCATGGAAAATGGATATTGCTATTTATACAATCAAGCAGTTCTTACTAATTGTCTTACAGGTTTACTAAAGTTATTTATGACACTTGGATGTACATTTTTCCATTCATTTTCCACAATCAAGACAATACAATTCTTTTTCTCAGAGCTTGCATTTTAAGATTTGATGCAACTGACTACAGTTTCTGCAAAGTACTTGTTTTGGTCTTTAATCGTTGAATTTTTGTGTTATGCTCCAAGTGTACTTGATATATTGTATATATATAATGTTTTTAAAAAATTGCTTGGAAATGAAACCCAAGTATTTCTGTGGCTTTCCACTGCCTCATACTATTGAAGGCCTCAATTCTATCTCAGTGAGAAATCGTGTGAACTAGAGGGAGGGCAGTGGATTGGCACTGGGATACACAGGTTTATGTATCAAGTTAAACAATTACAGTAATGTTAGAAAAACAGATTCATATAATCACAAAATAGTTGAGTTTGAACAGAACCACTAGAGATTGCCTAGTCCAACCCTCCTGCTAGAGCAGGTTTCTCAGAACCATATCTAGTTGGGGTTTGAATATCTCCCAAGGATGGAGGCTTCACAACCTCTCTGTGCAACCTCTTTCCAGTGTTTGACCACTGTCACAGTAGAAGACTTTTCTTATGTTTGAATGGAATTTCCTGTAATTGCTTGTGACCACTGCCTCTTGTCCTTTCATTGGGCACAAGTGAGGAGAATGTGGCTCCATCTTCTTTACACCTCTCCATCAGGCATTCTGAGCCGAGAGGAACGATCACCTCTCTTGACCTGCTGGTGATGCTCTTCTTGATGCAGCCCAGGATGCTGTTGGCCTTCTTAGGTACAAAGGCTCATTGCAGCTTCATGTTCAACTGGCTTTTCATCAGGATCCACAGGTCCTTTTCTGCAAAGCTGCTTTCCAGACTATGAACTCTGAGATCCTGTTAGCCCTTTTCTCCAGCCACTTGAGGTTCCTCTGAACTGCAGAGCAGCCATTTGATGGATCAGCTGCTCCTGCCAGTTTGGGATTGCCTGCGCTCTTGCTGAGGTTGCACTCAGTCCCATTATCCAGGTCATTAATGGGGGTCTTGCACAGTATTAGCCACTGGGGTACTCCACTAGCACCTGGCCTCCAGCTGGTCTTCGTGCCACTCATCAAAACCCTTTGAACCTGGCAGTTCAGCCAGTTTTCATTCCACCTCACTGTCCACTTATCTTGCTTATACTTTATCAGCTTGTCTATGAGGCTTTTATGAGAGATTGTTTTGAAAGCCTTGCTAAAGTCAAGGTAAACAACATCTGCTGCTCTCCTTTCATCCACAGAGCTAGTCACTTCATCACAGAAGGTTATTGTTGGTTGAGCATGATTTCCCCTTTGTAAATCTATACTGACTACCCGGGATCGTGTTCTTGACTTTAATATGTTTGCAAATGTTTTCCAGGCTTATCTGCTCTATCACCTTCCTAGGAGAGGCTGATTGTCCTGCAGTTTTCTGCACTGTCCTTCTTGCCCTCCTGGCAGAAAGGAGCAAGGCTTGCTTTCTTCCAGTACTGAGGAACCTCCCCTGATCATCACAGCCTTTCAAACATAATTGAAACCGAGGCTTTGGCTTCATCTGTCCTTCTATCTATTGGAACCTCTGGAAATTAATTTTGGATTTTGTTGTCGGTTTGTTATTGCTTTTAGTTTTTAATTTTTTATCATATTTTTTTAACCAATGTTTGAGTCTTCTTGTTAATCATCCACTAGAATAGCTTGACTTATGCCCCCCATCACTCATAGCGAAGTATTAACTGTTAAATTTCACAACCAGCTTTTTCATCACACTGTTTCAAGTATATTCCTTCTTGTCTGTTGGAGCATAGTTGTTCAGAGAGAGCTATTCTGTTTCTTTATAACTTCTAACAGGATGTGGATGCCCTTTGCTAACAGTAAGGGATAAGAATCACATCTGAGATTGGATCTGTGAAGGTTTTGCAGAAATATACTTGAAATAAATACACAAAGTGTACATTGAACACTTAAGATTCATCTGAACAGGATGCTGGGTCATCTTGTCTAGACCGTGCTTTTGCCAAGAAGAGCTGGATCAGATGATCCTTGAGATCCCTTCCAATCTGCTATTCTATGATTCTATAAAGAGCAAAAATACAGGCTGTTACATAGTCCAGGACAGTAACAGTCTCATCAAATCTTCCACTTCTGATACGATGAAACTGTCACCTAATTTTCAGCTTGAGTAGGGGAGTGCTTTTCATTTGGAAGACTCTCCTGAAATTGTCTGTTTCTCCTTGCTTTTAAATATCTAAAGTAAATTTCTCATCAAATTTGATAATCTAAATCTTAGAAAACATCATCTCCAGGGGAATCTTGCAAGTACGTGTCATACAGATAGACTGAGCTGCCCGCTGGAGATTCCTGTCTGTGTCCTGACCGTAGAGGGATTCTAGACAGTTTATACCAAAGACTAGCCTAAAGATGTCTAAAATTTGATGCAGCAATATATTCAGCTATTCCAGTAGCTTAAAGAGGAGCATTACCACTTTCATGTTTCTTGAGTTACTTCTCTTCTGAAGATCTATTCAAATTATGAGTTGTTAATTGGCTTTCAAGTGAAAGTACATTTTGCACTTGCAATTGGCTACTAGCGTTTTTCAGAATTATTAGCAACGCTTCTAAAGTTGCATTAAACACAGACTTTCTGCCTATACTACTAGTGAAAACAAGATGGCAATATAGTAATTTATTTTTAATATTGTAGATAGTTTTTGAAGTACATTTTTATTTATTTCAGTTTGTTCAGGATTTTTGAGGCTAAGAAGGTAGGGAACAATAACCAGTGAGGGTAACTATAAACAACTCTTTAACCTGTGTCGGAGGTTATCATGTTAATACCAGAACAGACCCCAGTGGAAAGTCCATTCAGTGATCTCTAGCATTAAAGTGATTCAAGTCAGAATTTAAATGTTGTGATTTTGTTTTTCAAATGTGTAAAATTAGGCTCCTGCATTTGTATCCCAGGTACATAATAAAGACTTAATTTTCTAAACTTCTGAGTATCTACTAGCTTTCATGGCCACTTAGGTGGCATATTATTCATAGGAAAAAACACTGTTATTCCCAAATTTATTGGTAGAAATCATTAGTTATCAATAGAAGAGTTAGCTTTGTGCACAGAGTAAATAACTACTTATTTCAAAATATGGTTAATAACATTTCAATAAGCACTGCCACACTGTATTTTTAAATGTTTCTAGAAACATTTAAATGGATAAAGTATTAAAGATGGCAGGTGTTTCTTCTGGGTCAAACTTTACACTGATGGATTAAGAGCAGTGTTGTTCCTAGTTTTACCCGTAGTGTGAAAATATTATGTAGTGTTCTCTCTGCCTGTGTATGGTGCTGTGGCGGGAATTCAACTTCAATACATTTAATTGTAGATCTTTAAGGGTGATACTAAGACTAGAAATGATACAGTTCTGTTTTGGGGGTTTTGTTCTTTTATTTCTGCTTTAAATTTCAATAGCTTTTGCAGTCTGATTACATCCCTCTGAAGTTTAAAATAAAAATATTGAGGTCAAAATTACATAGAAAATGATCATTCTGATTTGGAAATTACATAGCACTGTTCCCATCTCCTGAACTCACAGCATTACATTTGTATTCCAGTATGTTCATCTAACTCCTGAACCACTTGCAAATTAATGGCATGGAATTACAAAAATTGAGCTTGATACACAATCTCTTGTCATGTGTTACCTTTCTAGATGAAGAGGCATAATGACATAAAATAGTAGGAGGAAGCTATCATGTGTCAACTTTCATGGTTTCAAGTCGTGCTGGAGGTGTATGATCCCAGATCTTTAGAGAAGATTCTTCTGTTATTCCCAGTCCTGCATGTTGAGAAACTTAGTTCTCACTTTTAACCTTGACTGATGTGCTGTAGTTAATAAAGAGCTCTTCCTTTATTTTATAATGCATTTCAAAAAAAGTGGGAATAGAGACTAGAAAAAGTTCTAGTATCTGAACAAGAATTTGCTCTCTCAGTTTAAGGGGAGGGTTCACATGTATTCTTTCTCGAAAGTAATGCACCAAATCTAAAAAATACAGGTTAAAATAGGAAGAAAATTATTTTTATTGGTTTACTAATTATGTTCGATGGTCTATACAGTGATCAGGCTTTGGAAAGGCCACCAGTGAGAAATTGTTTTTACAAGCTTCCAGTTTTCAAGGAAGAGAAAATACTTCAGAAGTGTCTATAGTTACAGAAGTGGAGAAGATTGCTTTGAAAGGCAAAGTAGTTAATCGTATTTATTATCTGAGAAAACCTTGTTGGCATTACTACCACTAATCTTCTTATGCTGCTTATAAACTGTTCTTAAACATGTTTTCATAAACTTTAACTTACTAAGCATTTTTATTCTTGTTTGTAGAACATTCAAGGCATCTCTAAACATCCAGTTAAAATTGCAAAAAAAGAGTACATAAAAGGTAAACCATGTTTTTATTAACATGAAAAGGCATTTTTATCTAATTATTGTACTGAGTTCTATTTTAAAGCAGACCATGAGTTATATTTTAAAGCTGACCATTATCTCCAGCATTAAAGAACAGACTAGGTTAGTTAAGAGATGCTTGGTTCTACATTACAATTTAAATCAATTACTTTTTGCTGGTTGTTCTTGCAAAAAAATTGCTGTTTCAGTACTGATCTAAATAGTCACAAACTTTTAGGTATTTTTGTTTCCCTAACTGTTCCTTTTTTCCATATGAAATTATGCATTTTAACTGATATGTGCATTCAGCTCATAAGGCTTTTCCTGATGAGATGTTAAGGCTGGATCATTCTGATCAAACTCACAACTAAACACCACTAGTTAATCAGATGTGTTGTGTTTGACAACAGAAACAGATTCAAGGCAGATGATTCAGAAAGAATCAAAGTAAAGTCTAGAAAAGCATGACCCAAGTCATAAAGAGAAAAACCTACAATAGCAGACTCAAATAAATACAAGAGAGAGATTTGCCAACAACCTTTCCTTCTTGAATGCCTACAGCCAGAGCTGGGAACTGCTGCTCAGTTGTTGCACGTAGTTCTCAGATAAGGGCAGGACTGCCTTTTCACAGCTATTCACGCCCTGCGTTCGAAATAATAGATGATAAAACCCGAGTCTGTTGAAGGCAATGTAAAGCTGTGGCAGCAGTTTTATTTATCTACCTGTTTCATTTTTACAAGTATTTTTAAAAAGTTGTTATAACCGAGTGTGTGAGCAGCGGCTGTGTAAGTCTGAGCTGCCATGCGCAACTGTGGCACGTCAGCCTTTCTGCAAAGAATCCAATCAACTTTGTTAATGACCTTTATAACATGTGCTTCTTGAAAATGTATCTCTAAGTTTTTCATTCCTGAATCAAGATACATTTTTTCCACTTCTATGCTGATCAGCTTAATTCTGTTGTATTTCAAACTACCAACCCTTGCTACACCAAGCGTCACGGTTTAGGGTCAGGGCAGCCCCTTAGACCTATAACAGATGCTCTCTGTTAACTCCCCTCCCTTCCCAAAGGGGAAGAGAAAGGGAATAAGGGAGAGAGACTGAGCGATTGGAAAAGGAAACTAGAACAGCCTTAATGAAAATAAGAATAATAAAAATAGAATATGTACAAATATATACAAACCAGTATTGAGCCCAATCCTCCTGATGGCAATTACAACACTGTCACCACTGACGTGGTGGAGCAGGCACCAGGGAAGTCCCAGACTGGGCCCTGCAGCTGACAGGAGCTGTGTTCAGGAGCTGGATTCTGGTATCTATGTGTTCCTGAATCTGATCAGGATTGAAGGCAGAAGGGACAGAGTCCTTCTTGGATTCTGGACATTGAAGAAGCGAGGAAGAAGTAGGAAGAGAAACAAACCAAGAGCTTGACCCTCGTATCCCTCAGCTTTATACTGAATATGACATATATGGGCTGGAATCCCTCACTGGTCAGTTTGGAGTCACCTGTACTGACCAATCCTCCTGCAGGTGAGGCCTTTTACTTTCTGCACCCCCCAATGTGGTGCACAAGATCCAGCAGTGGCCTTGGTCTGCACACCAATCCTTGGTACTAACTCTAAACACAGGGTGTTATCACTGCCAGCAGCAGACACTGCCTGGCAAAACAGGCTGCTGACTTCAGACAGTGCAGTGAGTTAGAAGTACTGAACTGAAAAGCAAAATCACTGAACAGAATTGTTCAGTTCTAACTCAAACCAGGACACCAAGACATGTCATATATCCAGGATGCACTGAGTTTCTAATACCTTGTCAATGTATAGTGTTGCTTTGTGATATTACAGGGGATTTCTGCCATTAGAATTTGGATGCCTATATCTGTTGCATGTTCTCAGTATTTTATTCCCCTACCACCTGTAACTCTGAATTTGTTTATTAACACATTGCTGCTGCTTGTTCAAAGATAACAAAATATTTTCTTTTTTTTTTTTTTTTCAGTTAATCTTTATAGACCCTTCCTTATCTGAATGCCTCCTTTATTAAGTGATCCGTGAAAAATGCTTGTTATATTTCTCACCTAGTGGTTTGTGCAAGGGTTTGGTCTTGAAAGAGGAGGAGAAGTGGTGCTGCAAGGATGGCAGAGATAAAGATACTGTACATGACTGATAGAGTAAAATAATTGTGATACTGGCAATTGATGCTCTGCTACTTTGCTTATATTGCCATTTGTGTGGTGTTAGTTATGTGTTTGGTACGTCATTTGCCACCTCCTATGGCTTGCATCACAATATTTTTGGACTAGTGTTTGGGACTAAAACATCTATATCCTCTGTAGGAAAAGAAGAGGAAATAATAACTATTTCCCCACGAACATTGTTTGTTTCAAAAAAAGGATATACATTTTTAGCAGCAGGTAAGATAGTATGTATTTATTATGCTCATACATATTAATGTTCTCAGTTCTGTCATCTCTTTTTTCCCCTCTCGTTTGGATGCCATTACATTTTACAAGGCTGTCAAATCCCTTAGTATCAATTAATAATGTTATACGCTGTGTACTCGTAGTGCGCTTTGGAAGCAGATGATATGTAAGCCTTCTCACTAGAAACAAAGAGCTAATAAGATTAATTGACACCTGAAGACAGTGAAGGAATCAGACACCTTGTGATCTGTAGCTGGAATATAACTTCCTCAAGATGAGATTTTTACAGGCCTCTGGGGTTTTTGAGCATGAGGAAATGACTGAACAGTCCAGGCTTGCATTTTAATTTGTAGTAGTTTGGTTAAAATGGAGGTATGGTTTTATTTTAGAGCAAAAGATTTATTATAATGCTCTGTTTTCTAGATTTTTCCCATATTGAGTTAAGGATCCTTGCTGACTTATCATCTGAACCAGAACTTTTGAAACTGTTCCAAGAACCTGAAACCACTGATATCTTTTCCACACTGGCTTCTCAGTGGTAAGAGTAAATGTTGCGTATTTTTGATGGTGATTAGGCAAAATAGTAAGAATAACTTAAACTCTTGTATTACTGTGTAGTGATTACACAAGACAATATCTTGCTAGAGTAGCTATTGTTAATAATGTTTTAACGCCATAAACGATAACTCCTTTCTGTCTTTCTGAGCCTTTTCTTCTCCTCTGTGGCAATTACCATATGTAAAAATGTTGCAATCAAAATGACCAGTGTGAGCCTTCTGACTAAAGCTGGTGCAGTAATACATTGTGAGCAGTGCATGCTGATAACTTTCTCACTGTGTTACTGTTCAATTCTTTTTAAAAATCCAGAGCAGCAGTTAAGTAGGTTATCCATCTGAAAAAATGCCAAAGAACTTTCCTCAGTTAGAAGTACAAGCATTTTTGAAACCTCACTGGTTATCTAGTAGAATTACTGGAATCAAATTATATATGTACAAGTAAGACGACACTAAAGCTTTGAACTCATAGGATTTAGTGCTTCCATCTTCCGATGGATGATGTGATACTTGGAAAAAGTGTTACTTTAGTAATTGAAAAAAATACATTTCTTATCTCCATTCCAAGATTATTTACGGATCTCCTCAACATGCAGATCAAAAGATTAACTATCAAAAAAGATGGAATATTAGTTACTTAGCCATTTGAAAGTATTTCTTATTCCTGCTTGTGTCATGGTATTGCCTAAAAATCTTACTTGAGACTGGGACTCCCCTTGTACTCAGAAGTTCATGAGCATTCAAAAAGTGACAGGATAGATGTCAATAAGCTTACAGTTTGAACAGGTAAATCAGAAAAAATGTTATAATAAAATGCTATAACAGAAAAGCAGGTTGAAGAGAATGATGTCATGTAATTCTTATGTTTTCTCTTTGTTCCTCTCTTTTAATCTTTAATCTCTATTTTTCTGTTGGAAGATTGTTAGCTGAAAATGAAAGCAAAAATAGATACAATTAATTTATCAGTCCTGATCTAGCTCAATTTCTATCCTATAGTTTCTAAATTTTTTCAGGCATCGCCTCCCCAAACACAGCATTTCCTACTCACTGCAATATTTGCCAATGCACTCTGAAGTAATACAAAGAAACAAAATGGAGCTCAAATCATAATTATCCTGATAGCAACTGAATCGGCGCTTGAGGCATGTGCACTCTGGGCAAACACAGCTCAAGGTCACAAACATCCCAATGACTATAGCTATGGAAAGATCACTTTTCTCTTTTAAGAGTCACTTAGAAGCTTCTACTGATATTACAATAAATTCTTAGCTCTAATGTGATATCGCTAGAACCTCGTGATGGAGTTAAATCCTTCTTTTAGTTTGGAGGTATATTGCAAATGTATGCATGAAGATGAGTCAAATTTTGTCTCAACTCTGGGCAAGGCTCCAGAAATAGCATTCTAGTCAGCAACTTCACAGCTTTTGGCAGCCATCAACCTCTTATAGTTGCTACACAGTAACTTTAAATTTAATGAAATATTACAGGCAAATATTTTTATCAGACAGAGTGTCATGGTGTGTCTACGAAATCATTACATAATGTTTCTGCTGAATCTTCTTTTGAGCTTCAGGAAAGCTAATGCTCGGAAGTAAGTTTCTATTGAATCTAGTATATGACTATTACAGAAACATGAAGGGTGTGATTAATCTCATCTAACCTTGGACATCTGTTGCGGACCTGGAGAGAATCATTTGACCTATTGTTGATATCCCCTTTGTAGTAAGATAGATGACACATTAAAAGTGTTGACTTTTTACCATTGAGAACAAAGTAGGTTAGGGATGGCTACCTCACATGGCATCTGTATTTGTTCTGACAAATTCAGTTCCTCCTACTGGATCAGTTACTAGTAAACTCAGCTTGGGTTTTGGGATTTTGTCCTTAATTTATTTAGTGCCAAAGAGAAGACATAAAAATCACATTTTCCCATTCGTATGATGGATATACTTACTAATCTCCCATAGTCCACTATTGATAAGTCAAATCTTTAGGGCAAACTCTTAGTTCATTGATTTTCATGTAGTTAATTCCACTCTGTTGCTATTAAAACAAGTTATGAGAAGAAAGACCAAAGTGAACAACAAACCTTTTATCTTCTCTTGGTCTCCTTTTCTCTGGATCCTAATCTTTTAAAATCTATGTGAGTGATACCAAGTGGCATACTTGTTTTATTCTGTTTGAAGGTACTGCACAGTATTGGTATTTGTAAATCTTTTCTAAAATATTTTTGAGAATTGGAAAACACCAACAAAAACATTTTTTTTTTTTTCTCTAAGAGATCTATAAGAATGAATTAGTTTCTGAACCTTCCTCTTGGAAAAAAAGAATTAAGAGGTCAGTGTCTG
>JAAGNO010002244.1:63527-81474 GCA_033439905.1 Ceryle rudis
ATTTCTCTCCTCCCAGAAAATCCAAAGTAAGGTTAGAATTTGCATGTTGCAGCTGAGATTCTGTCCAGCAAATCCTGTAAAGTTGAAACAATTTTATTTGTTTATCTGTGAGAAGCTAGGATTTAGGAAAAACATGATAAAAGTTTTTCAAATGTATAAAAGGTTATTGTAGAGAGTTGGGTAGAGGGCAAACTAAGAATAATGAATGAGCTTACACTTTGTAAGAGGTGTTTCAGTTAAAGGTACCTTTTGAATGCTAGAGGTAGATAGATAAACCCTCTTCATATCTATGAAGGCTGTGGAATTTCCATTACTGGAAGGAGTGAGACAATTAGACAAGTATTTTCAAGGACAGCTGAGGAGCTGCCTCAGTGTCTCTCACAGCTATATGTTTATGACACTATGATTTTATTGCAGATTACTTAAAGCATCAGCTGGAAAAGGCATTTCTTTATTTCTGTCCCATTTGGGGGATTGATTTTTACTTAGCGATTGTTTAATTCTGTTTGTTAGTAGTAGTTACAGGGACAAAATTCAAAGATTTATTACTTTCATCTAAGTACTCTAAATAGAATAGTGAGTACTTTCATCTTTGCTTTCCTTCTGAACTCATGAATTAAGGTGGTGGTTGTTTTGTGGTGGCTTGAGTTTGTGGGGGTTTTTTTGCACAGCAGTCCCATTTCCATGTGATCTTGGCAGATGCCCAACCTAGTTTGTGGCCTTGCAATTAGAGCAGGCTTTAACTTCACGTCACTGTGAGGCAGTGTTGTGGATGTGAATCCCGTGAGATGAAGAGACAATTAAGTTGCTGTCCCTTAGTAGCCAGGCAGCTTTTCCAAGGTGGTATCTCATCCACCTTATATTAAGAAAAAGCCAACAAATCCAAACCTGATAGCCAGAAGCTATTGGTGTGAATGATGGTGTAGTTGGATTACATTAGTTTACTAGATTGGGTCCTACGGGAATCACAGAGGAGGTCAGGTGGGCTCAGAGTGTGTCTGTGATAAGCATGTGCACATTGTAGAATTCTGTGAGCCTATCGAACTGTCAGGAGGGAAGAGTTCCCTGAGGTACCCAGAGAATTCAAGGACATCCAGGATTAAGGGGCCTCTTAGTGCAGTATAAGGGGGGTTGGTTCACAGTTTTGGATATAGGCATCCGCATTAATTTCTTGAGTTTTGTGTAGGTCTCACAGTTCCTTATGGAATAGCCCTTATAGATTCATGAGAGATGAACTTCCACTGTGACTGCGTAACAGAGAACCAGCCAAAAAACAAATGGTGGGGTACTGCTCTGAGGTATCATCCCAGTGGCCAAGTCTTTTAAACTAAGTGGGTAGATTGAGCTTTGGGTGTCTGCTTTGTATTTTACTCTGTGGAAAATTATTACTGGGTTAAGCTTTTATCTAGTGAGTGATTTCTAAGGTACGCATTGGCAAGCACCAACAAGGTATCTGGTTGCAGACACTAATCTTACATTTAGATGTGTTTATGTCATAAATGTCCTAGCAGATTTATGAAAACATTTTGCCCTTTCTAAATTACAATTACGAGCTAAAATGTTTAAACATGTAGACTATATATCCTCAGAAACCAAGAGATTCAGAGGAAAAGACCCTACAAGTAAGTTAGTTACAAATGAGTCTAGTCTTGTAGTGAGTCTTCTATATCCAGAGACTCAGGTATGGGAATACCTGGGTGATTTATAGTCTCTAGCAACAATTTTAGTGTACGAAACAAAGAACATTCTCCTGATCACATTATTTCCCCAAGTTTAAATCAATGAAAATTTAATCTAGAAACATTAATAAATGATGTCCTTTCAAGGTAAATATACCTTTTCTGCAGACAATATTTACTATTTAGGAAGGGGAGAAATTCAGAAGGGTCTTCAGTAAATTGTTTACAGCATGATCTAATTGCAAGCATAAATCTATTACTAGTATAAACTGTATATTTTCAATTCTGTGAAAGCAGAAAGATAATTGTCCCTGTGCCCAAACTTTTCCATGCAATAATAAATTACCTAGGCATTTTCTGTCATATATTCTGTGTCATGCGTTGTCTGTTGAGCCAAGATAGATCCAGTGTAACGAAATCCATGTTGGTCTGTGCCTCAGAAAAAAAAAACCTTTATAGGTAAGACTGTTGGACAGTTGTGACTTGGTATTTTAGCTTCTGTACTCTGTAACTCTCTTCAGTTTGGAAATCATAGCATACGAATCAGAGAACACACAAAATTTGCCCATATGTCCAATTTTCCTTATATCCTGCAGCTAGAGAATGAGTAGAGGAATTGTAATAATCTCTATTAAAAATACATATGTAGTACTATGTACTAGAGGAATATCTCTAATACTGATAGTACTTTGTGGTAAAGGAATATCTCTAATAGTGTTCAATACGTGGATGTATTGTATATTAAAAGATAATTACCTGAATAATGTGATAAATGCCACCATTCCAGTATGAAGACAGACATTCTCTTTAAACTATTAATTTCTACTTCTAAACTATAATTTAACCTGTACACATTAATTGCTGATGGTGAATTAAAGTAACAAGGTAATTAGTGGATACTTTTTAAGGGCGATATTTATTCTGATTGTACCAATGAAAGGACGATTTGTGACAGTCATGTACAATGCTTACACTCAAGGCTATGCTTGAAAGAAGGCTGGAGAATTTGATAGTGGTCTGGTGGCTCCTTTTTTACTTTGAGATCTGACTTTTGTAAAATCCAAACCGCAAAGTATCCCCTTCTGTCTCATCTGTCATCTGCTCCCTCATTTTCATGCTATTAGTGCTTTTTTTTTTGGTGATGATGGAGAATAACATGAATACATGTCCTTCTTCCAGGTACTGAACTTACCTTCTAGTAAGTACTGGACATAATAATTGTTCACCTGAATCTATGTGGCTTTCAGAGAGTTAAAAACATGGCTGCAGAGTAAGAGGATATATCTCATTATTTCTTTGTAGCAATGGCAGTTAATATCTAAAATAAGGAATTGTGTAGCAATTATGTAAATTCAAGGGATTTATAAATTCTTTACCACTAATAATTTTGAAAACCATTTCTTTCCATTTTTATAGTGTGGTCTTGATTGGCTGACACTTTAAGCTATGGAAGGGTCTTTAGTTTACACTTTCCTTATGAGAGTCAGAGGAACTTGAACACTTGATTTACAATAATCTTGGGAACTTCAGGCTGCTTTTAAAACGGTACTGAGCTCAAAAGTCCATCTTTCTTCAGCTGATATGTATGTGGGATCACGGCAATATCTGTTGTGAACCATTCTGGTAAGAAAGAGGTGTGCTAATTTTGGAAATTACTTGAGAAAAAGCCTAGAGAGAAACAAAGCACTGAACTATTTGGGATTCCCATATCAGAAGGACAAAAGGTTTTTCCTTGTTTTCCTTTTTTTTTTTTTTTTTAAAGATAAGTTCAAATTTGAATTAAAAAAACCCCAGAGTGCAGAAAGGTTTGTTTTGTTCTTCACAAACCATCTTCCCCCAGGAAGTGGGGAAATTTTATTTTATTTTATTTTTTTTTACCAGTTGTGAGGCAGGTGACTCAAGGAACTGATTATATCTAATAATGGCAAGGTGAGCCAAACTGTTGCACGCTGGCAGTTGGTCCAGCAGGATCTATGGCAAAATAAGGACTCTTGTTTTTCCAGCCACTTGGCAATTCGGGATACTTCCTGACAATAGCTCTATCAGTTGATACCCTGCTGAGTTCTGAAGAACACAGGAAATAAACAGAGTCATTTTGGATATTCTTGAAATAAATCAAAATAAGTCGTCCTTGTGGGCTGAATTACATAAAAAGATACTGTACTGCATCTGTTTGAAAAAGATAAGGTCAAGTACGCACAAATGCTTGGTGGTAGGCTGACTAAATATATATATATATACTTGCTCATTTGTGTTTTATACAAACTTGTTCCAAATACAGTCTTTGTATCAAATAGATTAAAGGTTCATCCTTAGCAAAACACTGCCTTTTCTTTTTTAAGGTTACTTACACTGTGTGGTGTAGCAGGCACTGAATTCAGTTAAGCTGTCTGCTCCCTTAATAACAAGAGCAAAGGCCAGTAAATCAGGAATGAGAGAGAGATTTTTGAGAAGTAAAAATGACATCTATAGCTAAAAGGTTTTTAAACAGATATGAATATTTGTGTTTCTATATTAATTTTATGAAATATTATCAACAAGCTCTTGAAAGAGTCATTATTAATCAAGAGATGTTACCTGGGTGTGTGTTAGATGATTATGGAATAAGGAAATTATGCTTCTTCAGGTGGACTTCTACCAAGGAGACAAGGAGAGCTTTAGCTCTCCTCCCATCTCCATCAACAGACATGGTTATCAGGTGGAGCCAGAGTTACACAGCCCCCTTTCCCCAGTTAGAAAACTCCGTTTTGTTCATTGTCTAAATAATGAGATATGGCAGCTTAGGACTCTTAGAACTCCATCTTTGTCTAAAGATTGGGTTTTTTAGGTAGTACAGGCTATTTCATACACTTCTAATCAGATATTAGAACATGTAGTCTCTTGGATTCATTTCTCCACTTTTTATGAGCTTAATGTCAATTCTAAAATGAATTTGGTTTAATTCAGTTTACTTCATACATTGCAAAAAATGAAGTTGGTTTTTTTTTTTTGGAGTTGCAATGAAGAGACATTCTATGCCATTAAGCACATATAGGGTTATGAAACTACATTTTACAGTATGAAAACAAATTGCAAGCGTACCTGCTCTTCACCATAGAATACTTAAGTACTTGCTTCTAGAATCCTACCTTTAAAGAGAGCAAAGAAAATTTTAATGTGTGTTATATGTCAGTCCCCTTAAAGAAGTGTAAATAAATATCCCTGCTGGAGTCTCCATTTAGAAATATGACTCTGTTGTCATCTTTCAGTGCTGAAGTTTGGCTATGGAACTCAGCCAGTGTTGATCTGCTGTAAACTGAAACGTCCTAAACTCATGGCTACCTGCTAGGAGTCTCATGAAAGGTTAACGTAACATTTCTTTTATTAACATTGGATTACCTGGTTTTATAATACTGATATAATTTTGAATTAGTTTCAAGGCTTCTGCTTTTTTTCTTTTGTGAATTAGATACTGAAGAAACATTTTTTTACAGCCTTTTTAAATGAATAATTATTAATACTTACCTATCATATCGTTCTTTATGTATCATTTCTATTCTGATCAATATCTAAAATATCTCTCATTTTGTATTTAGCATCTTTTTTTTTTTTTAATTCTGCGTATTACCGATAAAAAGTGAGGAATCAATATTTTCTTTCATATATGCAGTTCAGGAAAGATACAACTTCAATTTGAATGGGAAGGGATGCTCTTCCGAATCACGTCACACCCAGGGGCAGGTATCTGTGGCAGAAGGTCCAGTTGTGGAGATACTACTCATTATGAATCTGGTGTCTAATAACTTATTTGGTAAAAGAATTGTGAGACTGTACCACTTGCAGCTCCTGTATTACTGTAGTTTTCATAACATTGTTCTTCAGAAATTTTTTAAACCTCTAAGGTACTATCGTATGAGCTTGAATTCCTGTGAGAATAAATGTGATCTCTTGGGGTAGGAAAAGATGTTGACAATGTGACAGCAGTTATTAAGAAACAGAGAAGCATTCAGAAGAGAAGCTCTACGAAAAAGTAAAGCAGAATTTCTTATGCTGCTGGTTAGTGCTTTAAGCTTGGTAAAGAGTGTGCCTAGTCAGACACAGGAGTATAAGACTAGAAGGATCTTCTTTAGTCATAAAATTGTTGCAAGTGACAATGTCATAAACTCCCTTTCATAGACTGGTAGGGTCTCAACTTAAAACTAGTTTTAACCTCTATAATGAGGTTAAACTAGTTATAATAAACTAAGTTAAACTAGTTATGATAAACTAGTTATAACCTCTAGAAAGAGTTGTTGAATGTCCCATTTCTCTTCTGGCTAGAAAGCTCCTTTTACTTTCTACCTTATAGCTATTCCTAAAGTTTCTATACCCCAATGATTCTTTCCAGTTGCCCATTCATTTCATTAGCTCTCCTTGCCCCCCAGTGCTTGCTTTGTATAGATACTTCAGGAAGGCAATCAACTGTTTTTTCAACCCTCATGTTTTAAGGAAACAAGACAAGCTTTCTTAGGGTATTTGTCGTCAAAATACCTTAATGAGCTAGCATTAGGAGCAGCTAGTTATGACTATATGGAATTCCATGTATGTTAATATGTATTTCTTCTCGGCAAGGAAAATGAAACTCTGTGGCACTGACAGCTTCACTGAACTGCTTTAGTTACCGAAGCTAGCCTTTGAAATCTCTGCACCACAGCACTGTCTCAGGAATTTTCGTATCATGGTCCAGAAATTAATTAATTTTGGAACAAGCATGAGACTGGGCTAGAAGAATGAATAAAACAAAGAAATAATGACTTATGAGGCTACCTTTATTTTTATAAATGTAGTTTCAGGGATGTTTTGGTTGCTAGCACTCAAAATCATGGTTGGTAAATTGGTTTCTGTCGTGGTTGTGGCTCTGGACCAAACAGTTTCTGGGCACAGTTTCTGAATCAGCTTGGGCCAGGGATTATTGTCATCAGGCTGCTGGATTCAGCACCATGATTGGGTGGTAAGAGAGTTTTAAAGTATGTATATGTGGCGGTGCTTTCCAGTTAGCCTCTGCAGAATATTTGTGGGCAGGTTTAATTTTGACATAGTCAGTGCCTCCTTTCACATGGTTGATATTGAAATTATTTTTTTTCTCTCTATTCAATATTCTGGTAGCCTACCACCACCAAATTAATGTTTCTTGAGCATGATAACTGAATTATATTAAGTACCCCAGATAAAATCGCACCGGTATATTCTACAGCAATACCAGTATTTTCCTGTTATTGGAAACAGGTCACTTGACACATCCTGAAATCGCATTTGTTTTTCCACAGCCAAACTGCACTGTTTCCTAGTTGGTCCACAATGTTATTACATCTTTTCTCTAATTTCTCATCCCCTACTTTATATAAAAATTCTATGCTTTAATAGTTCTTACTTGCAAATAAAGTAGCTTGCAGGAAAGCAATGGTCTCTATTATTCTTTAGACGCCATGAGGGGGATTATTTCTCAAGCTATGCAGCATGTAGGGAGTCAGGTTCAAAATTCCTGTAGTGTGAAGGGGAGAAATGGTGTCAGGGTACTATCTAATTTTATTCCTCTCTGCTGTGTTGGAGAAGAGCTTGTTGTGAAATAGCTTGGAAGACAAACCCTAAGATCTCTGTATAATGCATTTCTGATTATCTTTTCTGGTTCATTATTAGTCACTTTGGGATTAGGCAATCCCTTATATCTCTTTGAAAACTTTGTGAAATCAGCTGTAATTGGATCCTCAGATTATGTCTCCAGTTTGGGCCTAGCAGTATTTATCCTGGTAAGTCATTAATGGTAAAGTTCATTACTTATATTTCTGTAAAGCTAACAGGTTAAATCGTTGTTCTGAATAAGCATCATTATTTAAATCAGACTACTTTGCATTAAGCAAAACCCACTAATTCTAGACTGAGATTTTCATCTCTCCCTCAATAAACATAGCTTGTGAAATATGTCTGTTTCTTAATGAATGGTTGTAATAACTGTTATGTTTTTGCATAATGAAAGAATTGTACTAATGGTGCTCCTCAAAAGATTCTGACAGGAAATGCTCGGAAATTGTGGCATTTGCAAATATAACGTGCATGATAGCTGTAATAATTTTTGGGTTGCCTTTGGAATACCTTTGTTAGGTATCTTTGCCTGCACAAATAAGGCTTTAAATATATACATGTATCTATATTCGAACTTTTCTGTTGAGATATAAGAAACAGATCGAGATTTTGGCTTGTGATATTTAATTATTGCAGTACAGTTTTTCAAGAGCTTTCAATGTGTTGGTTTAATTAGCTAATGCTTTCTCCACCTACTCCCTTGTACTCCCTTGTCCCATTCCCCATTCCCTCCCCCACAATAATTACTGTAAATGATGAAATTTAGTAAAAGGGAGGATGTTCACTTTGCCTTATTAGAATCAGAGTTTTAAAACATTTTAAGCTCCAAGTTCAGCGCCTCATGGGTGGTGGTGTGGGATATTTTAACAGTTCTACAGCAAAGCAATTTCTATCTGTTTTGAAAGGTCACTTGCAATATTTGATATTGATGAAATTTAACACTTGTCTTGCTTTGCACACTCACAGACTGTCTGGATGGCAGCTTATGGAAATTTCACCTTGTAGTTTACAGTCCCTTGGAGAAGTGCAGCTGTGACATTTGTTTAGACTAGCAGATAATAAGGCAGAGGGAATAAAGTCTTCAGGAAGCATAATGGCTTTTGTTTTTAGAAGAGCTAAACAATAGCTTTAAATATACCAGGTTGTTAACTAGAAGTTTAACTGGACAGCCTAATTTTGTGTCACACTGGAAGCTTATTATTATTGCACATTAAACACTTTCTTAGCGTTTTAGACTAAGTGAAAAAACCAAAGTTTTAGAATTGTCACCACTACAGCTAACACACTTACTAGTGAAAAAGAAAGCTTCAAGGGGTTTGGACACTCAGTTGTTTCATGGTGTTTGATAACATTTGGCTTTGCTAATCTCGTGGAGAGGCTTCTTTTGTGGATGAAAAGTTATCTCCAAATAGTCATATTCTTCTAGAGTGTCTTTGATAAAACACTACTTTTTACGAGCACACTCCAGAGCTTAATAAAATATTTCCATTTATTTCATTTAACTCAATTAACTTTAACTTCAGTGTCGGGCTAAATCTTGACGAAATCAAGAATGCAAAGGCAATTCATTCTGCACTTTTGCTTTTGCCTTTATTTCAGTGTGATCATATATATAATAGAAACTGAAGCTGTAAGAGGTGTTTTTAGTGAAGATTGAAGGGTGGGATATGAAATCTCGTCCTTCAGTGCAGAACCCTTTTGTTCCAGATCCTCATATATAACATGACAGATTTCCTCCTCTTTTGATTGCCCTAACAAGATATTTAAAGGTCGTTGTCTTATTTTTTCTGAGCTACATAGATGCAGTTTGTAGTGTGATATCTCCTCCCTTCTTCCCTGCTTGTTTTTCCTGAGCAAACTGTACATGGTTGTAACAAGGCTACAGCTCCACATTTTGTGGAGAGATGGCAGTTATCATCTTATGATTATATATTAAGAACTCTATTTCCTTCTGTTTCACTTTCCGGTATTTGTCTAAAGGCTGTTCTGAAGGTTCATCTATCTCCTTTTAAACTTGTGAGACTTCTAACAGGTCCAGGTTGGGTTATTATTTGATATCTGGTACAGCTACCTGTATCATCTCTTCAAATGGCTTCTGTTCCTTCTTAACTATTTGAAGCCTTTTACAGAAAAGCTTGAAAAGTCGTTGTGATAATTGAAGAAAGAGCATTAATTTGTGTTTGATCCATGACATTATTGCTTTATACAGATTGGCTCTAACAGATTTTGTCATCTCAATTGGTATAAACACCTTAATCTGTTTACATTTGTTCTTTCATGGATGATGCTCATCATTGCTGATGTTCACTCTGGCACCTGAAGCTGGGAGTTACTCTCTTTGACTTCCTTTTATTCTGTGCTCATACACCCAAATACCCAAAAATAAGAATGCCCTCTACAGTTACTTAATTCCTTCAGCAATCACATGACTCAGAAGTAAATATCCCATGTAATTCACTATGTAAGAGAGGCTACAGATGTGAGAAGAAACTTTTTTGTTCGTTTTGTTTTGTTCCTACAGGAGTGAAGGAGAGAAAAGGTGAAGGTTGCAGGGTAGGATGAGCTCTTTCAAGCACCTTCATCAATGCCAGGGACTTTCTGTTCTAACTGAAAGTTGTCCAGAATTGTGCATTTTAAATAAAAACCTCTAAGTGACCTTTTCTGTCAAGAGCACTGAAAATAAGTGCTCTATAATTTCCCTTCAGTATCCAATATCTGGGGCATCAACATGCAAGTAAATATCTTAATAGAGATAATGGATCACTTTACTCCCAAATTAATCTTTCAACAAATCATTATTGGTGATAGCTATAATTTATGACATATACCCTTGTTGCATTTTCTTTATCTGGTTCTCTGCTATTTAAAATGTAGCAATAGAAGACTTCCAGCGTCCAGTGCAAACGGCAAAGATATATCTTATGTAAAGCAAATGAAAAATAAATATCATGCTCTTAAAAGAATGTTGAGGACTAATGAAATAAATCTTGATACAATGAGCTATAAAGGCTACTCAGAGTTATTTTATGATTAACCAGTGGGAGAACTTTTAAAATCCTAAAATGTTTCTGAAATCTTGCAGAAGAGTTTTATATGGCTTATAAAGCTTTTCCTGGTGCTAAATAGATATAAAACAAATTAAAATGCAGTTTGGTAGGGATACATAGGTATACAAAGAGAGAAAAGAGACATAGCAATTAAAATGTTGCAGAGCTGGCAGTAGTATAAGAAGGATGACATTAAGCTGACAGTGCTGTAGTCTTTCATTCAAAGAAGTTGAACACAACTAAGATTTTATAAAAATCTCTAAACTAGTTTAAGCACAAGTTTAAGCTCCCTGAGTGGGAGGTTGCGACCCTCTCCCCGCTGTACATGAGTACATGACCCCTATATTTATATGGGAGATTCATGCTAGAGATTCTCCAACATGTGCATTGCCCACTAGAAGACAGCTCTGCCTCTCCTAATGCCAGGGTTGGAATAAGTATACATGAAATGGGGACCTGCAGTGTTACCCTTTAGGTAAGGAGGAGATGTGAGGGAGCTGGTGTACTAAAGATATCCCAGTGCCCTAGTTTGTTGATTCATTTATTGGTTCATATCCTTGGGTGAAGAGTTTCTTTGTGTCATTCTGTTTACCTTATCTCACTTGTGCAAAGGAAGTTATGATAAAAATACAAATACAGCATTTGACATAACATCTGAATCAGACATGAGAGGTGTTTAGAAGTGACATAGATAAATAAAAGAAACAACTCAATATATGCTTAGGTTACATCAGAAAGGTCTCTTTCTATTGCCTGTTTCACCTGCTGTTTCCCTTCTGACAAGATGTTAGTTTGACAAAATGTCAGTCTTTGTAGATGCTCATTTCCATTTTTAGAAAAGTATCTTAACTTTATTTCTGTTTTTCTAGGCAGTCTAGACAAATTTCATTTTTCATCCTGATGTCTCAATGCTGCTCTTATGAGGAAGACAATCTAGCTACTTTTTGCTTAAAACATAGTTGTGTGAACGTCTCGTAAGTTACAGAAGGTGTATATGTATGTCTGGTTATATATGTGGTTTTCACTGGACATTCTGCATCAAAACAGCATTTAAACTGCGTATGGTAAAAATATCTAGATGGACTGACTGCATGTACCTCATGCCTGACGCTTGATTGACACATGAGGCAGAAGTAGTAATCTATTTTGATGTGACTGGCTTCAAGGAAACTGTTTCCCAACCTTTTCCTTTTCTGTATTTTGTAACAGAGATTAGCTAGGCAAACGTTGTTCCAAGGTCCACATATTACCTTACAATTGTCTGAGACCACTTATTCATAGGCCTTGTCAGCATTTTCCACTAGTCATGGAATAGCAGCTCTTCAAAAAAATTGCTTATTGTAGCACATTGCATTAGCAGTGAGTGGACTAGGTTATGTGTAGCCAATCTTTTCTGTACGTTTAGGATGCCCACATATATGGTGACATATATTCTGCTTGCCTTAGCTATAATAAGGCCAGTGTAATAGTAAATTCTGAAAGCTTACTTTTTCCTCCTACGTGATCTATCTATCCAGTGATGATACTACTGTAAAACTGAGCTTTTCTAAAGTTTGCAGTTGTATCTGATCACATAAATTGTCTATACCAGTTTCATATGCCAGTGCAAAGTTCCAGACACGAACTTAGAAAATATACAACCCTCATCTGCTATTAAATAGCAACAGGTGATTAAAAATGAGAGATTTATAGCATTCACTGAAGAAATTTTTTAAAGCTGTAAAAGCAGTCAGATGAACAAATGTGTATTCGCTCAAATATTCACTCGTTTATTGGACATTAATGACCGTGTATAAAATGAAATTAATGGCACTCCATCTTGTTTCCCACATCAGCAACTCACAGCTAAGACTTGGCAGATGCGGGAGAGCAGCCAAAGAGCTTTGTGGCTCTTATGACTGAGCCTGGCTTGGCTGGAATGTAATTCAGATCCAGGCAGCGCATGTCTGCCAGATATTGTGTTTGAGAAGTTTGTTCTGCCTTTTCCTGTTCATAATCAGACGACTTCCGTCACCATACAACATTTCCCAGAAATGCTGAAATGCCTTATCGCATTCTTTTAAGACTGATTTCCTTCCATTTCTACCTGTTCTCAAAGTTTTATTTTGGCATTGCTCAAACTTTACGCCCTGTGGCCTCTTTGATTATTTTTTTTGATTATTTTTGTGTGTGTTCATATACTTTATGCTGCATGTGCTCATTTCTGTGTACTGTAATCTGTGTTAATCCTTTCTTTTTTAATGTTCTGTACAAGTTAAAAAGAAATCCATCCAGATGTCTACTCTGTATTAAATGTGTTATTCTTGTTTATATTTAGCTTTTTTTATTATAGATGATTGGCATATCTTTCTTGCGTATAAAGAAACGTGGTATTCGTGTGCTTCAATGAATTAAGTCTTAATTCAGCAGAAAATCTTTGAGACATCCATTAGACCCCATTAATACATGAAAACATAGCATTTTTTTGAGAATTTATAGAAAATATTTTAAAAATTATCTCTGAAAAAGTAAAAGATTACCTAGTTTTAAGTTTCATATCTGCACTGTATGTTTCTTACTAAAAATTTGATGTTTTCCTTCTTCACTCCTTTGCTAGAAAATTTTTCTCCAATTTTTTCACTCTACGATTTAGGCAGCTATTCCCTTTTAAGCATACAGCCCAGTTCTTAGTAGAACCACCTTTTTAAAGTTTCCTTGTATCTCTACTCTCAATATGCTTGTTAGATTTTCTACAGTTTTCAGCTGTAAGTTGTTTTGCTGTCCTCACGGACATTTCCAGATTGTTTAGCTCTACTAGGTTTTTCCAAGGATAAAGAGATCTAGTAACCCGAACGTGTCTTCCAGCACTGAAGTCCATTATTTATTCTACCTAATTAGATGTATATCAAGTAAAATACTATAAAGCAAAGTACTTGCAAAGCAGTATTAAATGAAGAAAGGTAAAAGACAAACAAATCAGAAGTGTGGAAGTAGACTGAGACAAGGAAATGGACAAGAACAGGAATGTAGGAAGTGAAATGTTGCAGTTTTGGAGCTGGCAAGTCAGGAAGAATTTGAAGCTGATGACAATACTGATTACAAACTTGAGCTAATGGTGTATTTGAGAGAGAGAATGAGAAGGATATCATAAAATGGAAAAATATGCTTCATTCTAAAACTAACAACTGCATATGTATTTCCTGCAGGACTTCAGAAGTTGTGCTATTTCCACAACAAAACCTGCAGCAAATTCTTTATTTTCTTGAGGTTTTTTTCCTGCATCTGTTTCTGTTACATTGCATTAACGTTCTTCCTGTTCCTCCAGATGTACCCACAGTACTGGGTGAGCTGATGTCTGCTGCCACATCACTGTCTGGGTCCAGCAGATGAGGCTTTTTTATGTCCATTCAGCTTCCTTTTTCATATTCAAGTTTATTTGAAAACAATGCATTTCCACTATAGATGTATTTTACATCATACCAGAATTCAGCACTGAGTGACTGTAGCTTAAAAATTTCTTACACAAGTAAGCAGATAAATGTCTTCAATATCATGGTATGCCATAATGACTCCAAAGCCAAAATAGAAATGTTAAGTTTAAATAAATTCTTGTAGTACCCCTTAAAACAAAATAATTATCAGAAATAGAAATTTGTTTTCTAGAGGAAACAGGCTGCAGAAGGCCTACTGGAGATTTCTAACATGGCTGCTACATCTCTGAGAAATTGTTTTGTGTCCGTCGGTCTGTGTCTGTCCCGTCCCACCCCCCCCATTTCGCTATTCAAAGGAATAAATAGTCTTTATTCCTCAAACTACAGGAATGCCACTCTGTGTTACAGAGGGAATCAAGCATCCTGGTTAGAAAACAATCACTGTCAATACAAACAGGAAAAAAAACCCAAAACTAAAAACCAAACCATTTTTCATTATTAGAAAAAAAAAAAAGTGGTTTTGATTAATGACTTCTTTATGCTCAAGCACTTGTGATTTGTATGGCAATTTCATACTTTAGTATTCCAGATTCTTGAATGTGGTACCTAAATTTAGAAAAGCACAGAGTGCTAGATGTAATGACTCTGCCACGTGCTCGCATTTCCCTCTCTGACACACTAGGTGTTGAGTGACTGTTTTGGTTTTAGCATTATATTAAAAGAAGTATTTGACATAAAATTCTGAAATTTTAATTGCTCTTTATGTATTTCATAACTAAGCAAAGATCGGGAAATGCTAAGTGACTGTTGTGATTGCCGTGATCACGTGATGCATGTACATCTGCATTGATAATTGTGTTAGGCAAGGTTTTATTGTGATTGCTTATAATGAAAGCACAGGATCCTCCTCCAGACAATGCCTATTACGATTACAGCAATAAGTCTATTTCTGTTTTTCCCAGTGAGCCCCTTCAAGCTGAAGCTTGGATAATGCAAAATCATCCTTAAGATCCTAGCAGTGGATCTCACTGTACACATAATCAAGTTCTACTATCTTCTTTCACTGTTAAAGCTTCTCTAGAAACACCAGTCCCTCCCAGCAAGACTCTTGTCTTGCGTCTTCCTCAGCACCAAGATCTAATAAGTATGTAGGTTACTCTACAGATCTCCATGACTTCTTACCCACTGTGTATTATAGCCTTTCTTTTTCAGAGGAGTGAGCAGCTTAATGTACTCACCACTGCTGACCCCTTGGTTCTCTACCCTCAGACTTCAGTAATTCTGCAAGTAAACTCTATTGCTGTACTCCTGTCTCTTGCCTTCTCCAGGCCTCCAGTTAAAATTAATGCAATATTAGGAAAGCATTATTACATTTTGTATTTCTCCTTAGTTTCAGCAATCTTCAGTCTTATTTCTTCATCTTAGAAAGGTCCCCAAGTAAGATCTACTCTCTTATCAGGTTCTGTTTTCCCTTCTGTTTCTGGATAGATGCTTTCTCAAGTGTATATGTAGCTTTCTGCCAGGTTCTTCAGGAAATTCCCATGGACTTTCTGCCAGAGGATCCCTCAGGAAATCCCTAATGATGTCTAGTTTCCTAATTCTGCACTTATTGACTCGACTTGCCAGTTTGTCCTCTTATTCAGGTACATTTGGGAATCTCAACCTATTTTATTCAAAAGAGCCATGAACTTTTGACTGGGCATGACTAAGAAGGCAAATTATGAGAGTCTCTAACTATCAGAATGATCGACTTAAGGGGGAATAGTCTTTATTAGAGATGGAAGACACTATGTATTATATTATCCAGTTCTGCATGTTTCTCAGCCTAAAATGAGCAGTAAGAAATCCATTTTACCTTTGATCAATTAGTATCATTTAAAGGAATAATGGGAGCTTCTACAAAACCAGACTATTTGCCCAATAAACATTTGAAGTCATATTCAATTTTATTTTTCCTCTTTAAAAAAAAAAAAAAAAAAAAAAAAAAAATTGTACTGCTGTAAGGACTTCCTTAAAACTGGTTGCACTCAAGGTCTACCTGTTTATCATTCAGGTGCCTGATTATACCAGCACTGTGTCTAGACTTGACTAAAATCACTGTATGGGCCAAGCAAGCTAAAAAAATGTGGCTCTGCTGATTTTCTAGGTGTTTGAATATTTTAATAATGGTGAAAGACTCTTCTTCATGAAGATGCAGAGAAATATGCAATTTTCTCAAAGCTTGTCAGCCAAAATTTTTACAAGAAATCATCTTTCATGGCAAAAAACTTTCATAGCAAAGTATAGCAAATTTTGCTTTTAAAAATGCAACCAAATCATCATGAACAGACTCATGAGGAGACTTATTCACAAATTGTGCATATGTCATAAAGTATCTCTGATACCAATTCATCTCTGTGTTGCAAACACAGTTTGTGCAGGTATTTGATTTCAGAGTGCGAGTAGATGATTGAGATTTCTGCTAATGCACTTCCTTTTAATCCAGATGATCAATATCCTTCAGTCTTTTCAGCTGTCGATAGTGTCAGCATTCCTTCTGAAGCTACGTTTGGGTAAGAAAATGCATAGGTGGCATGTACTTGACAATTGCATAGTCCTAGATTTTTATTAGCAAATTGCTAAATCCATTAGCCCTTTCATAGGAGTGCTTCTGTCAGTTGGTGAGTGAATCGGAACCAGGAAGGATGATACTTTGCTGGGAATATACTAGCTACGCTCTCTAGTTAAGAAACAGACAGTGCTGCTCTTTTATGAAGCTTCTCTATTCTGGAACTCTAAGACACGGAGGTTCTCTCTAAGACATGAAAGGTTCTGTGCATGCTTTTATCAGTCATTATTCTTGATAAAGGTTGGATATTCCTATTGGTGAAGGCCTTATATAACCTTTGTTCAAATAAGCTTTAGGTCAGATTTATGCGTTGAGTCTCTGTATGCGTCGCGTCTTGAAGAAATGTTAAAAGATTTAATTTTTCATATGGGTCATGAATCCCCTTCAACCTAAAGGACTAATAATATAGTAGTAGGACTTTTCCTGAACAAAAATTTGATTAAGAAGAAAAGCAGAGGAGGAAGTGAAGATTAAAATAGAGTTCCATTTACTATGGACTATCACCACAAATATTCGTAAAAAAGTTGTGCGTTACAGGCCAAAGACAAAAGCCCTTAAGTGCTTCTGTTTATCTTACAAATCTGTAGTTACTAAATGGTTATTGACTCTAATACATTTGGTATGGGCATAACAACTTAAATTAGTTTTAACTGAAAGTGTAATTTTTTTCTTTGTTTAGGAAGGGGATTCCAAGGGAACAAGTGAAACACACTGACAGAGAGCAAGCAAAGCGCATAGTTTACTCAGTGGTTTATGGAGCAGGTAGGCATTTTTAGAAAAAAAAAAATCTACAGCAAATTGATTCTTTAAACATAATTTATGTAAGTAGATGAACTTTTTAAAGTGAAAAAAGTTTGTCAGAGTATTAAATTTTTTTTTTTTAATGATACACCCGGTATCAAAATTATCAAATTATTACAGCCACATTGACATATACCAAGATTACTCTGATTTTGTGTTTGCTACTGATGTAACTGAAGCGTTTGGTTACTGAAGCCTGATAAACCTGTTGGCTTTCTGCGACAGAGTGACTGCATCAGTTGATAAGGGGCGACCTATGCATGTGATCTATCTGGACTTCTGCAAGGCCTTTGACACGGTCCCCCACAACATCCTACTCACCAAGTTGGAGAGAGAGAGATGTGATGGGTTTAGTGAATAAAGAATTGGCTGGATGGCCGCATCCAGAGGGTAGTGGTCAATGGCTCAAAGTCCAGACGGAGAGCAGTGACAAATGGTCTCCCTCAGGGGTCCGTACTGGGGCCTGTTTTGTTTAATATTTTTATCAATGATATAGACAGCGGGATTGAGTGCACCATCAGGAAGTTCACGGATGACACCAAGCTGAGTGGAGCTGTTGATACACCAGAGGGACCTGGGCAAGCTGGAGAGGTGGGCCCAGGTGAACCTCATGAGGTTCAACAAGAGCAAATGCAGGGCCCTGCACCTCCCCACTGTCAATACAGCCTGGGGGAAGAGGCAATATAGATCAGCCCTGCAGAAAAGGACTTGGGGGTGCTGGTGGATGAGAAGCTGGATATGAGCAGCCAGTGTGTGCTTGCAGCCCAGAAGGCCAGTCACATCCTGGGCCGCATCAAAAGAAGT
>JAAGNO010002244.1:81574-103718 GCA_033439905.1 Ceryle rudis
AAAAAGCCTGGAGAGGGCCTGTTTACAAAGGCCTGCAGTGAAAGGATGAGGGGTAATGGTTTTAAATTAGAAAGGAGAGGATTTAGATTAGAAATCAGGAGGAAGTTCTTCACCACGGGACTGGTGGAGCACTGGAACCTCTAGAGGTCTCTTCCAACCCAGACATTTCAATGTTTCTATTTGTCTTTATCTAGTATGAGTTTAAGTTTGATTGGAGTTTGCATTCTCTCAGTGTATAGACAGAGATGAGAATAATGGCAATGAAATTAAAAGAACTCCAATATTGTCTCAACCCACATTTCTAGAATCACAGAATGACTGAGATTGGAAGTCTCTGGAGATAATCAGATCCAGCCTCTCTGCTCAAGCAGGGACATCTAGAGCTGGTTACACAGGATCATGTCCAGGCAGCTTTTGAATGTCTTCAAGGATGGAGACTCCACAGCTTTCCTGGGCAACCTGTGCCAGCGCTCAGTCATTCTCACAGTCTAAAAGTATTTCCTTACTTGAGATCTTAATGTTTGCTGCCATCACTTCACAACCTCAGAAAACCTGCAAGAGTCCACAGTGTTACTCATTCTGCCTAAATCCTGACCAGGTTCTAGATAAGTCAAGACATTCTGAATACTTTGCAAAACTGCCTATTATTTCTTAAATGATGCCTAACTCTCTCTATGCTTCATACATGCTGAGAATTACCTTTTCGGAGAAGACAGGTACGTACGTGTCATCAGCCTACAAGCTCTTGTGAATTTGTTTTAGTGAACAGCTAACTAAACTTTATGTAGGTCTTCTGGAGAAATCTAAAAGCTCTACAGAAAAGAAGTGGAAAACTCACTTAGGAAATGAGAACCCTAGGCTGCAGTCTTTATTTAACTCTGAAGCACTTAAAGCTGCATCGTGGGATCCTAGATGAAAACGCTTCTAAACCATCTTTTGCAGCAAGTCACCAATAATGCTTGAACCAAAGGCAGAGTTGACCAAGGGCAATTCAATTTAATTTTAGGGCATTCACCTGGGAAGGGGAGAAAAACAATTTCAGTTCTACAGAATATCTATTTTCTGTATAGGGGTGTGTGTAGGTTATATACACGCAGCTGAGAATATATGTACACAAGCACATGCATTTTTACACTAAGCTATTGCATTTCAAACATCTGTACTTAAAATCTGTATTAAAAAGTCGCAGCACTAGCTCCCTGCAATGTAAATTCAGACCTTCCCATCCTGAGACTGGAATCAAACCTTCCATTTCCAGTCTGTTTTAATCACTAGGTTATTTTACAAAATGTGAGCATTAGCACCCCTGCCCCTTGGTCCATGCAGATGCTACACATTTCCAACCTTTTCCCTTCAGTCTGGGTGGAACAGGCAGATATCTGACTTCACCAGATGGAATCGCCACCGGTTGAATGCCCTGTAGTTGTGTATATAGTCAGTGGAGAAAAGGAAATGCTAGAGTCTCCCTCTGTAGAGCCCGTGTCCCTCTGCTCATGCTGTAGAGCACTTACATGATTAGATTGAGCAGAGTATTGTCACTCACTCGCTCTGCACCAGGCACTAAACCTTTCAGTGCCACAGTGCTTAAGTATCTCTGTTTACTTGTTTGTGCTTCATCTCCCTCTCTTTCAGATGAGGGCAGCTGAAGCACCTAAAAGATAGTGAGATGCTTCAGTTCATTAGCAGTGTGATCTGATCCTAATGAATACATAACAGAATGATATGATTAAACTATTTAGATGGAAACTGGGCTGCTAAAAATTTATTACTTACGTTTGGGTATTGTTAGATACCCAAAACTGATGGGCTGAATTCCACCCACAGTTTGTCTCCCTTCAAAAGATGGCTAACTTTTCATTAGGGAGATATTTTGATGCAGTCGGAGAGTGTGAGTAATACTTATTATTTCACATTTTGCAGGATTAAAAACCCAAACATTCCCTGAGGAGCTTGTCTGTATTATGCTTATAGGAGATCATGAAAATCTTTCATGTAGTAAATAGTAATCTTTTATTTTCTTTTTGTTTTCTTAGCATTAGGACACACTTGGTTCATATTCTAAAGGTTTTTTTCTATAATCCTGGAGGATAAAAAATAGTATAATGATGGACTAGATGATCTCCAGAGGTCCCTTACAACCTTTACCATTCTGTGATAAGAGTCTCATTATGTCTAGGAGTTGGTACTTCAATAAATACACCAAGTATTGAGAGGGATGACTATTACTGTATTTTGCTGGGTTTGGAGCAATTCAATTCACCTGCTTCTGACTCAGTCATCTTGTAAAACTAAAGCCTAGATAAACATCTCTAAAATAAGGAATTAATTGTGTTCACTGGCAATATATTCAAGCCCTGAATTGACACAGAGGGCTGTCAAGATGTTTAAATGAAAAACAGAGAAACTAATGATATTTTCAGTCTTGAAACATAGTATTATGGAATGGGGAACACTAAAACTCATAGGCTGCTGCTAATAATCCACCTCACACAGGTAATTCAAGGAGAATGCTCAGGGAAGCTTTAGTCCACTCCTGAGCATTGCTTCTGCTCCTGCTTTGTGGAATATCATCTGACACAATTTCATGGCTGTAAATTCCACTTGTTTCACTTCCCAGAAACTGCATTTCCCCGGAACCTCTCAGACTTCCTTACTGATATTGTGGCTTAATTTTCCTACTATTTTATGTGATACTTTGTTCTGTGTATTAATAGTTCTTTAAATGGATAATATGAACAAACTTAGATGTTCCAGTTCTCTAAGGATGCTACAGTGATCTAGCTGTTAACAATATATGCTTCAGCAGATAGATTTGTCATTTGCTGACCCAGGAAGAAAACATAAATTAATTAGTTGTCAAATAAAAGTACAGACCTATAATAGCACAGCAAGAGTCACCATGGATGTCTTGTGAATTCCTTCTTCTAGCACCTTGTCCAAACTGGTGTTCCTCCAGCTCAGTGCAGATCTTGACATGACTGAGAATAAAATGCTACAGAATTGTTCTGAAATGCACATCAGACTGACAGTGATGGCATTTGGGTGGCTGAAATCTCTCTTTCAGAAATGCTGGATAATTTTTCTTGACAGCATTGCTGTGACAATAACTATTCTATGCCTTTGGTGCCTTGAGATATTGCCTCTCAGCTTATGTTATTTGCAGAGACAGTGCTGCCTTTGTGTTGCCGTGCAGCTAATGTAAATATATCTGTCTTTCAAGCCTACTAGGTCTAATGTTGATGTATGTTTTATTTTTACTGGTTTATAAATGTTTTTAAGCTGTAGCTCTGAGTTTATATTTTCACACTCTTGGAAAACTGTCTTCAGCTTTTTTCCACCTTATCTTATAAATGCTCTTAGATCAAACATATGTTGTGCACCTATCTCCTATCCAACAGCTATTATTCCTCTGTTGAAACACTTTTTCCGTTTCTTCTTTTTTCAACCCTTTCAGTCTCACAACTTGGACCCAGATATTTGCAAACACTGAGGAGCCTAAAGCTATTTGAAATCCGTGAGACTCTGACTCCTAATGGCCACTCTAAAATCAGGCTGTTTGGTCTGATTGCTTCGGCAAGTTTTTCTGTGGCTTCTACAGCAAACCTAAAGCTTCAAACTGAACTCAATCCAGCCACATCTCCATCCTTTTTTAGATCTTCATTCACATTTGTGTTTGTTTAAAATTGATTTCAAATGCTTCATGTGCTCCCTGAAGTTTGCAGTTTTCAACACTGAACTAGTAGGATGATACTTAAAGCAACAGTCATTCTGTCAACAAAAGCGATTTCACCCACCTTACAGGTATAAATTATAACTAGGAATTTCTTGATTACACACTTCTCATATGCTTCTTATTAAGTATATTCTTAATCCAGTAACTTCAGTAAAACATTCAAGCTCAAAATTAAACATTTGCTTTGTTGAACTATGATTTTGGCAAATCAGATCCTTTCTCTTTCATACAGTTAAATGAAGTTAACTAATGCCACTAATACTGAAAGGAACAGTGCTATTTTATGTAGGGGACTTCTGTTCTGTCTTATTGCATAATAAAGATACTTATTTTTTTTTGCCACCAGGTAAAGAACGTCTTGCTGACTGCCTGGGAACTACTCCTTTACAAGCCAGTCAATTTATAGAGAGTTTTATGCAAAAATACAAGAAACTACATGATTTTACAAGGAAAACCATTGAACAGTGCCGAAATAAAGGTAATCCAAAGTCTGTAAGCCTATTTTTGTTTACTGATCAGCACTGTGTGTCAGTGGTGAAGACAGCGATTCAGCCTGACCCAAATTCAAATAGTTATAGCACAAAAAAAGGGATGGAACATAATTTCTGGGTGAATCGGTTTTGTTTTCTTTTTTTTTTAACCCTAAGAGGAGCTGCTTAAACCTGTCTGTCTTTTCTCAGACAGATGCTAACAGAATAAGACGTCTGTTCTCAGAGTGAACCCTACTTAATGTCAAGTTACACTGCATCATTTTGACATATAATGTACTCCAACACAAAAAAGCCCAAGGAATCTTTTACTTAATAGATGTGCTGCGTGGTGGCTCGTCCATGGAAGTTCAGCCATTTAGTCGGAGGCGATTTAGCGAGACAATTTTTTTAAACATACTTTTTCTTTTCATCAGTCAGAATTTATGTTCTTGACATTCAGGTGGTATCTGTGATGACAGATGTGTGCAGAGTGCTTCTTGAAGCCAGCAGCTGCAGACTCTTCTTGCATCTTGTTGTTAGTCTACATACTCATTTATGTTTAGTGAATTCTAAAGTGCGGTAATTTGAGGAGGGAAAATATAGCTGCTTGAAATATTGTTTTTTAAAAGCTAATTAGCAGAGCTGTCAAGATTTATTTCTTTTGTTTCTTAATAGTTTCTACAGTATTAAAACATTTTAAAGATTAAGTTTGCAAGACACTATTACCCATCATTGTTTGGGTGAATGTCAGGATAGAAACGTATTGCTGACTTTCAGTCATGAAAATAGATAGTATTCCTTTCTTGCACTTTGTAGGGCTGAAAAATGTACCGGCAGCGTGAACTGTCAGTGTGTCATGCAGTTGCATTCCTTTGTTCACTGATACTATTAAAGGAAAGTGAAGCTACTGAAAACCTATTTTCTTAAAGGTGAATGAATTTCAATAACCAGACTGCTGTGATAAAGAATCTGGTTTGTGAGTGTAGTAGACAGGAATGTCAAAACTAATGTCCTTGATTGTCATTGAAACACACCTAATTGATACTTCTTCTCTCACTCCCATCTATCAACCATTTTCTTAACCATTTATGATAGAAGAACAGTGGGTTTTGGTTGTATGAGCTCAAAAAAATCTGCGGCATTATTTAGTATTTTTATTGTCAATCTAACTCTGATTCCAACTTCCAAAAAAACCCCAAAACATTCCAACCTGATAAGCTCATTATACGTGTTTTTTTCATGTGTGTATTTTAAACTAAAAAAACCCACCACACTAGAGTTAAGGAAGTTTGGCTGTGAAAGGGACATGAAAGTACCACATAAAGAAAATGGAAAAGAAGTTATAATCTTTTTTTTTTTTCCTAATACTGTTAGATAATTTGGGGAAATATTCATTAATGATTTAATTACTCTACAAATTGATTTTTCCTTTGCTATTCCCAAGTAAACTATTCATTGCATAGAAAGCTCTAATTGTGTCTGCTAATAGATAGCTAATTTCATTAGGTATTTATAGTTTTATCTCCCACAGAGAGTTTGCTGATCTATCAGTAGATATTCCTAATGAAACTACAGCTTTAATGGACAGACATTTTCCTTGTGTAATGTATCAGTTCTCTGAATGAAATAATTCTGAGATGAAAAATACAATAAACATTTAAGGTTTAAATAAGAGAAGCTCTGACTATTTTCAGAGGGCAAAATATTAAATTGACAGGCAGCACATAATTGTGAAAATCTGTGGTATCTTCAAAAAAGAATTTTTGAAAATTAATTTTAATCACACCGAGAAGAGTAATTTGTATTTAAATCCTACAAGGTTATGTGGTTTCCATAATGGGACGCAAAAGACCACTGGCTAATATCAACGCACAGGATTACAAACTACGCACTCAAGCAGAGAGACAGGCTGTCAACTTTGTTGTCCAAGGTAAAAAACTGCCTGCCTACCTTCCTCCTTGCCTACCTATCTCTCTAGCTGTGCTGGGTTTTAGTGGAAAACATCTCAAAAGGATGAATATTCTAGTAGTTTACTAGAATAAACTACTGAGGCATGAGCTTTACTATAAAAGAGAAGCTTGAATGACATATTCTGTCTACCTTGGGAATTGCCAGCAAACAGTATCATCATTGTCATCATACCAGTATCAATGTTCTAATACACTACAGTGCTCTGTGGTAGTTAAATATATGTATAGATGCAAACTACGTATAGAGAGAATATCTAGAGTTCTGTGCTTCGGGTATATTGTCTTAAAACATTTTCCTTTCTGATTTTGATACTTTATTACTCCCAAAGGATTTCCGTGGTTATGCTGCTTACAGAGTCTAGCTTTTGTTTTGCCAGGTACCTTTCTGAAGTAGTACTTTATGAAATAGTAGTTTATGAAATACAGCAATACAAGATTTGTTTATTGTTATTATTTACTTTGAAACCCAACCTATTCTTTATAAGAAATGTTCAAACTTAGTTCTGTGTAGGGCAAGAAAAAAGGTATCTTTTCAGAGAAAATCACTGCAAGTTTTCTATGTAGGTTGGAAACATAAAAATCGGCATAAAGTGCTCAAATGTGAGTTAATCTGATTCCTTAACATACTCTGTTTAAATCACTTCTGGCTCATCCTTGTACTGAATTTAGCCACCTAAAGGAAAAAAAACCAAACCAACCAACCAAACAAAAAAACCCCATCAAGAAAATAAACAAACAACAAACAAACCAACCAAGCAACCAAAAATCCCCTGGACTTTTAGTTCAAGACTGAGATCCCTCTCACCAAGCTACCTCCTGGAAGAGTTAGTATTTAATTGGATGATACCAACAGGGTTTTCATTAAGTTATAGGGGAAGCATACAATTTACAGGCAAGTAAAAAGTCCTTTCTAGATGTGATGATGGCATGCTTTTTACAAAATGATTTAAACCTTTCTTTTGAAAGGACCATGTGTTTATTCTTTTTTTTTCCCCTCTCCAGATCTGATTGATTGTAATGTTTCATTTTAAAAATTACTTAAGTATTTATGTCGTGTTTGAGACTCTTTATAATTAGTGACTGAATTTAAGTACAGTCTCTGCAAGGATATGTACAGAGTTAGAATTCTAATATACACCCTGTTGCTTGAATAATGGTTGTGCTCAAGTGATGGCTGCCCTGCTGTAGTAGGCACCAAACTGTAGAAATTTAAAGTGTCCTTATAAAATCTGAAGCAAAGCTTGCATGTTTGTAACACTGGGCATGCTATACAACCTTCTCCAGAGACCTGTGTTCAGTTTTCCTCGCTTTCCATCCAGCTGGCCAGCAGCCCTCTCCAGTTGAAGGCACAGTGCTTGAGCTAACACAGCGAGTCCTGCTGAGTGTACAGTGTAGCATTAATAAATCTTCTGAGCAGCACTTGCTTATGTCCATCTGTTGGAGCTGAGGCAAAGCTCTCACAGGACTGTCTACGAAACACTCACTTATATGTACCTACAGTAATAAGATTATTGTATTTCATTGTCAGTTCAATTAATACTGGAGGACAAATCTGATGAAAAATAGCATAACAGTTAATCATAGCATGTAATATTATAGGTGTGATGAAGCAAGGATTAAAAACGAACATATTCAATATTCCCACATTTTACAAAAACTTCATACTTGACTACAATGATTTCTTAATTTCAGGATTTCATCTATAAGATAATATTTTAAACCTGTAAAAACTTGCTAAATTAGACTAAAACATTTTTACACAGTTATTGTACTAAACTATATTTAATATATGTGGTTTATAATTATATCAAATAGTCTAATTAACCAAAACATAAACTGCTTAAATTATGGTTATGATAGCAGCAGTTCATAACAGAAGACTTCTTCTGATGCATGACTATATTGAGGGGAATGTAAAGTCTGAGCTTTCACTTATTACAGCTGGATTTCCTACAGTTTTTTCATAGTGTATTTTCTCTTTCTAAATATTTCCCAGTTCAACAGCCTTTACCAATGTACGGCAAAATATTCTTCAGTTGTAATTCAGCTCTACCTAACCACACAGAACAAATCATTTTTTTCTTTTCTTTTCTTTCTTTTTTTTTTTTTTTAATTGTGGTAAAATCAGACAGAAGGGTATAATTATTTTCTTTTAAAACACTGAAGGTAGCATATCTTTAAAAATCATATCTCAGAAAAAAAAAATCTTTTGTATTTTATTACTTTACATTAATTCCTGAAGAATACATGTAGAACATATAATTAAGCATATAGTCCATCACAATACATATGATTTTATTCTCACTATTGCTAAGAAGATATTTACCTGACCTTTCCCAAAACATCCTTTCTACTTTTTGTGTTGTATTGAAACAATTTGCCACATCTTTTGAATAGAAAAATAAGATAGGTATTTGAGGCAAAATTCACAGCTGGAAACACCCATCTCAGTACTCAGCTGTGGATCTGCACTTAATAGAGTTAATGGGTAAAAGAGAGTCTCAGTATGAGATTGAGAGGAGGCAGTTTGTCATTGAAAACCATGAAGAAAGAATCCAATCATAGAATCATCAAGGTTGGAAAAGACCTCCCAGGATCATCAAGTTCTACCTAACACTTCCATGGTCACTAGACCGTGCTCTGCAGTGCCGTGCCTACTTGCTTTTTGAATACCTCCAGGGATGGTGACTCCACCACCTCCCTGGGCGATCCGTTCCAATGTTTAACTACTCTTACACTAAAGAAATTTTTCCTCCTATCCAATCTGAATTTTTCCTGGTGCAACTTGTGGCCATCTCCTCATGTCCTGTCATTAGTTATGAGGGAGAAGAGGCCAGCATCCGCATCTCTACAACCTCCTTTCAGGTAGTTGTAGAGAGCAATAAGGTCACCTCTCAGCCTCCTCTTCTCCAGACTAAACAAACCAAATTCTCTCGGCCTCTCCTCATAGGACATGTTCTCCAATCCCCTAAACAGTCTTGTTGCTCTAAGTCTATGTCCTTGATCTCTTAGATATTCTCCTTAGCCAAAGGAGTCAATCGTGTCCTGGGGTGCATCAAGCACAGCATAGCTAACTGGTGGAGGTGACTGTCCCATTAGACACTGCACTGGTGTGACCCTACCTCAAGTACTGTGTGCAGTTTTGGGTGCCTCAGTATAAGAAGGATATCAAACTATTAGATAGTGTCCAGAGGAGAGTGACCGAGATGGTGAAAAGTCTTGAGACTCACAAGACGTGACTGATGTCACTTGATTTGTTCAGCTTGGAGAAGAGAAAGCTGAACAGTCTACAACTTCCTCAAGGGGGGCAGTGGAAGTGCTGATCTCCTCTTTCTGGTGACCAGCAATAGGACACAAGGAAATGGAATGAAGCTCCATTGGGGAAAGTTCAGATTGGACATTAGGAAAAGGTTCTTCACTGGGAGGGTGGTCAGTCATTGAAACAGGCTCCCAGGGGAAGTTGTCGTAGCACCAAGCTTGTGAGAGTTCAAGGACCATCTGGACAACACTCTTAGTTATATGGTTTAGTTTTAGGTAGCCCTGTGGGGAGCAGGGAGTTGTACTTGATGATCTTTATGGGTCCCTCCCAATGTGAGATATTCTTTGGTTGTGTGATTATCTCCCAGCAGAGTACCCTTACCATTTGCCTACCTGGCTGTTCTTTATCCCTACTCTGGAAGTAGAACCATTTGGAGGAAAGAATTCAAAATTCATTGGCGGGGGGGGAGTGTAAAAAGGAAATGTCTACAGTCTAGTACATTTAGGATATCGGATAGGGCAAGGAGAATTATGGCCTCCATTCCTTGTTTAAAGGATTGTTTCTGTATTTTACCTGATAAATCTTTATGTAAAATGTATTAAACCCCTGTTGGATGGTTCAGAACAGACCCCTTCCCCAAACTGCAGGCGTGGAGAATCGTTCTGCCTCCTGATCACTGGAAGTGCGTAATCTGTTTGGTAACATGACACGATTTATGCACTACTGCTCTTAACACTGTCATGTAATGAATATACGTGATATACATGTGGAAATATGAAATAGCATAAAATTGTTTCCAAATGGAAATGTAGTGCTGAAACACTGTTCCAGCCTTTTGTGATAGTAAATTTTAATTGCAATTTAGAGTTTGATAATTTTAGGCGCTTTTGGTAAAAAACAATTTTTCAACTCATGGCCATGACTGACAAATTCACCTTTAATTTTAATTTTATTCACCTTTAATATAATTTAATTAATAATTTTAACTTTAAATTAATAGTCTAACTTAATAGTTTTTCATTTCTCTGCCATAGTTCTAAGAATGTAATTCTCCTTTTGCATGCTTCAAATTAAAAGCAGATCACTTCCTTTTGTAGGATCTGCAGCTGATCTCTGTAAAATGGCTATGGTGGAGATTTTTACCTCTGTTGTCATTTCTCCGACTTTAACAGCCAGGTTAGTAATGAATGACTGCAAACCTGTTTGATTTTAAAACAACATTAGTTACAATTAATGTGTTTCTGGCATTTTAAGCAGCTGTAGAAATATTGTCTATGCCTCTGAATCTTTTAACAAGCAAGGACTTTTGGGGTGGTTTTATACATGCAGAGTTATGTCTTTGTGCTTAAATGTTGGACCTGGAAATCCATCCCAAGGCAATGAAGTGCCCTGTGGCCATTTCAACTCAGTCAGATACAGTTCAGTGGTAGTTCCACATCTTTGTAATCAAGCCCACTGATCATATCCTTCCTGTATTTTGAGTGTATTGTACAATGGGAATTGAACATTTAATGGGCTGGGAAAAAAACCCAACAAAACAGGAATCAGGAAAGCAGTGCTCAAACAAAATAAATGAACATTTTTTTATTCTTGTATTGATGGCTTTCCTTTGTGAAAGAAAAATTAGGTCATCATGATTCTCTTCTGCTCTGACTGTTCGTAGCTGGGTAGGAGATCACAGAAGGTCTGCAGGAACTTTATGCCACTAGCAGAAAGAATGAAGTCTACTTTTCCGATAATAAAGGATGAAGGCGATAGTGCCGAGTCAGTGAGCGGTATTATTTGTTGCAATAGAAGTACACTTTTAAGTCAAACATGCAGAAGAAAACCCAAGCAAATAGATTCTTGGATTTTGTAAAGCTATAGTAAACTATTCAGTAGAATATGAATTTTTTAAGTAGAATTTCAGATAAAAGCAGAGAGCAGGGAGTGGAGAACACCAGCGTTGCTGTTGTCACCCAGAAAGGGAAATAAAAACTTAGCTGTAGCCCTTATGAATTACGGGCCTTGCTGAGAGCTTAAGTCAGTACCACGTAACAGGATTTTGCCTTCCAAACATACTTTGCAATTATGTGTAACATCTTACCCTATAAATACTCTGTGTGTGGGTTTTCGTGTTGTCTTATTTGACCAGTGCTTCAAAATGTAATTTCTAATTACAGATTTAAATTGCATATATTGAATTCAAAGGCAGAATCACTCCTATGCCAAAAATGAAACTTGTGGCCCACTACTGCAAATCTGAAATGAGAAACGGTTCTTTGGTGCACATATGTATTCAGACAATGATATATTAAATATAGGAAGATACACTATTACATGCATTGTACATTTTGGGACAGATTCTCTGTGCTGACTATAATTCTCTCTGCTGCCTGAGTTGTACAAAGAGACCAGAACCTGGTAGCAGTGGCCTGTTTGAAAATTTCTGTAGCAGGTATAACTTGGAATTAGATTAGGGATATTGCAACTGACTCCTGGGACAACCAGGCAACAGTTTTTAATGGAGGAGACAAGTGGTGGTGGTGAAAGGGTAAAGAACATGTTCACTTCTGCATTTCCTACCTAGCATTCCAGTTCTTTGGGTTCAATAATTAACTGTTTGTTGTAATGCTGAGAAAGCCAAAGCTTTTTGTGACTAATGCTGTGTCTGATAAAGCTCATGAATGTTTTCTTCACTTAACAGAAAATTTTACTCGTGCTGTCCTTTCTCAAAACTATTTCTTTTAAAGTAGTGTCACCAAATGTCTAAGGAGGTAACAGACACGGGGAAGTATTGAAGTCTGACATGTTGAATTTTGTTATGTTGTGAAAGCATAGGGGAATGGCTACACCAGACATCAGAAAAGTCTTACTGCCTGTCCTGCTTATTCCTATCATAAATGTCACAGCTGGGGAAGACCAAGACTACAAGAGCATCTAAAAGAGACAGACTCTCTTAATCTGGAATTTTGAACTCTTGCCAGACATTACCAACTGGATGGCTTTGCTAAAGGAGAGCCTTTAATAGTCACTAATGGCTCCTTGCTGTAATATTTAGTAGGTACTTGCAAGCCATGCTTGTGAGAAAAGCACAATCAGTGCCTTTGTAAATTCTGTGAACACTCACCTGGTTGGACAGTGATATTTGAAAACATCACCGTGGTCTTGCCAGAAGATACAGGACTGAAACTTGAAAATTTGTGTTTCCTCTTGTCTGCCAAGTGACATTCAGCTAGTTATTTTTTCAGTGGTCGGTTTCTTGATTTTCTTATCCATCAAGTCAGGATAATGATCATAACATCCTTTGTAATGCACTTCAAAAAATATTGTTATAAGGAAGTGTGTACATAATTGTTGGTGGTGTAACAGTAGGAATGCACAGTAGCTCTTCCAAAATGAGAAATATAATCAGTCTCCTATTATCATCACATTAGATCATGTTCTTTCCAAAGATAATATATTACTATCTTTTCTTATATCTTCATCCCCTTGTAAGTATTTTTTTCCCCTATTGGAACTTCTAATTTTGGAAACAGGGTTTTCACTTTGAACAGCATATCAAAAAGAAGTATCTTTTACATATGCTTTAGAAGTGATTCCAAACCTCACGTATGTGTATACACACTGGGAAACGGTCTCCTATAAGGCGTAGCCAAGTAGTGCCTGACACTCAACATTTTGTCTTCCTCACCTTGGAAATAATAATAATAAAAAAGTAAATTCTAGACAAGGTCTTGCAGCTTTATTGTTAGTTTGCAGGTATGTTTGCAGTCTCTCCACTGACAGCACTGAATTAATTTTTCATACACTGTTAAGATGTTCAGCTGTGAGCAAGCTCTGACCCAGCAATATGAAGCTTCATTTTTGTAGGACTAGTAGTCAGTAGATTCTCAGTTAATGTTTGCACATATGATATCTCATTTGGGAGTCAGGAAAAGGTAATCAAGTTACATTTTCATGATGCATCGTCAGAGAGATTCTGTTGATGAAACAGAAACACCGTGACTGATCAATGGCTGTTCTGTCAACTATCTCATTTTTCTCTTTGTGTTTCTTCACCTTCCAATTCAAGTGCCAGCCCTAGGAACTTACATTTTTGACAATAAAAAAAAAAAATCAGTCAGTTACTTGGAAATAATTTTAGAGAAATGGGGAAAAGTAGCTTTAAATGCAACAGACACAATCAGGAACTGATATTAGTACGGATTAGCTACCGGCATCAGTGTTAACATCTCTGCATTTTGTGTGGCACTGACACGTAATCAAAATATCTTCAGACTTCTTCCATATTACCTAAGTCTTTGTTAAGATGCTGTTCTGCCACTGATGGCCAAGCTGCTTACTGAAAATGTGCTGCTGACATAAATTATTCAAGTGCTAGCTTTTACCTGTCTGATACAATTCACAGAACCTCCACACAATGTTTCTTGCAGGCAGATGATTGCAAAGAAACTCTTGAAGTGAGATCAAGACATATAGTAGCAGCTGAAAGAAAGATTTATGGAACTGATGAGAGTGGAAAGGTACTTGGTGAACTCGGATGGACAGCTGCAGTTATTTTCAGTGTTTGAAACATCATTGCAGTGGCAGATGCAGAAACTTGCTAAGAAGGATGTTGGCAACTTGTGGAAGAATTGCTGCCTGTAGCAATTCCTGTAAAAATTATCACTTTGTAAGCTCAGATGCACTGATGTTACTCAAAGTCTACCTGGTGCTCCACGGAGTTCTCAGAAAGTCATTAAAGACAATACTATCCTAATAACATGCAAATTAAATTTAACGTGTCTGCAGAACTACTGAGTAATTTGGTGTGAATCCAGCAGTTCTGCTTTCTCACCAATTTATTGTTCCTTCGGCACTAGATTTCTGCCACAAACATACAGCTTTATTTCTCGGCATGTCTGGAGTCTATTTAAAGAGACAAGTTCAGCAACAAGCCAAACATAAATGAATGATCCTAGAAGGAGGAGCCACTAGCAAATAAAAGGAAGAGGCGCTGTCCTTCTTGGTCTCAGCTGCTTTTCAGTAGCAGTGGATGTTGGAGGTTTTGTGTGTCTTCCTCAAGGAACAAACACTTTAATCAACCTAATGATTTTCTGAGTTGGTGAACTGTAAATGCAGCTCGCTTCTACACAGATTCTAAATTAATTAGAAACAGCCCTAATCATCCCAGGAACAAGCATTGTGTTGTGTGATTCATTTGTTAAGTGGCTTCAGTTTTAGGGAGACACGAGAACCTAGAGGCATTTTTGTAAGATGCGTAGGGATTCAAGTGTTGGTACTTTATTGACTGCTTATCATTTCTCAGATTCATACTAAAGGACGTACTAATAAAACCAACCTCTTGATTGCATCATAGCTTCAACTAAATACATTCAGAAAACTGGTTAGTGCTGCTGCTATGTGTGATGATTTTCTTAATTCTGGGCATAAATCTTATGTCCCTTTACTTGTTTCTTCAGCAATTAAATGATTGATTTTGCTCATGTTTCTTCTGTAACTGTTACCTTGGATTTTTAAGTTAATGCTTATTGCTCTGATACTCTGTCCGCAATTCCCGGTATATAGTTGCAGATGTGCTCTAAATGATTAACTCTAGCAAGATTGTCAACTTCTATCCTTAGCCTAATATTGGAGAAATAGAGTCATAAGGAAAAGATAAAAGATTTGGATTCTGCTTGAGAGGAACATAAAATTTTTGTTTCACAGGCATATGCTTTTGTTTCTGTAGCAGAAGGAAACATCCTAGACCATAGTCCTCAGTTAGAAATGTCTGTGACTTCTCCATAGCTGCCATCCCTGGCCAGTATGTAGCTCTTTACTTCCTAAAGTAAAAGCAGTAAAGTAAATATTTCCTTCAAAGCAGTATTTTGCATGTATCTACAAGATGGTGAACTGTTACCTGAACACTTGAAGCATAGTGAGCCAGAACAAGTCAGAATGATTTGTTCTTTGTAGAAGAGGTAAATATATTTAATATGCTTAAAGACTGAAGCCCAAAAAAGACATGTGTGATGTAGCAGGTTTTACAATGTTCCTTGATGTGGGTCGCTCCGATAGAAATAAACAATTTTCATTTATAAAAACCTTTTGTACGTCACCTTTGAGAGTGGTATGTTTTAAAACACGTTGTGTATATGTGAAAATTCTATCCTCCTTAATTATCCATCCATTCAGCTTCCTCCTCTGCATGACAGAGCTGCCGAGAAAACAAACTTCACAAGTTAGCTGAATTTTTATAGTTAAAATGTCAAAATATCTTGGGGTTTATTATGGAAACATTGAAAGAGGTAGCTTAAATTTAATGCAGGTAATGTCTATGCAGGCATGATATATGTTAAGGTATAGCTTTTATACTACCACATTAGAAATCTTTAGAGACGCAGCTTCAGAAGAAACTTGACAAATCTACAAAATATTACAAAATTATCATAATCTTGTTCCTTAGTTACATGACAACATAAAAGGCATTATTCACACTGGAATCAGTGTACTTTTTGGGGGAGCTGTGATGCAACTAAATAACAGGTACTATTAGTAGTATCAGGGGGGAAAAAACGCAACCACAGCTACAGTTTTACTGCAGGGAACATAGAGATTTCTAAGAAGAATCCAATCTAACATCTATCAGGTTCAGTATTGCTGAGCATGGCCAGTAGCAGATGCTTCAGGAGGAAGGTGTAAGATCTCTAGCAGGATAGTCTGTCTATCTCCAGATTTTCCTCTTCCTCTGATTTTGGGGATGAGTCTAAATTCTGAAACAGAAGATTTAAAAGTCTTGCCCTAGTCATTGTATGTCAGAGTATCTAAATGTTCTTGGAATCCATACAAGTGTTTGTTACATGAGCAACCATTCTGGCTTTTTCTGGCAGTGGGTTTCATTACCTGCCTTTTAAACCAATATTTTGTTTTATGAAATACAAAATTATTAAGTATGAATTCTCTAATTTTCAAGTCATTAACTTCTTGCTTTTCTGTAACAGAACATAAAACATCTTCTGATTTGTTGTGGGTTGGTTTGTTTTTTTTTTCATATTCCCCCATTTATCTGATTTCAAAATATCTTACTCCTTTAATAATTTTTTTTTTCCTAACCACTTAACAGCTTTTATACTCCTTTGGGAATTTTTTTAAACTCATCATTATATACAAAGCTTTTTAACTATGTACTCCCCTAGCTGCAATTTTGAAGTCTCCCATTGTGCATTTAGAGGCTTCAAATTCAAAATGTTACTAGTTTGATGATTATTTTATTAATCAAATAAGGATAACATAGGATGACAGACAAAGATATTAATATATGGGATATAAAATCCGATGCTGTTGCATCAGAAAATTGTATTAACTTCAGTGATCAGGGACATAGTGTTTTTTTAAATAAGAAGAAAAACATTTGTGAATAGAAAATAACTGATTTTTTTTAAAGTATTTATAAAAGTTTGTTGTGCTACCAAGTGATTATTAATACCCTTTCTAAAGTAGTGTGCTTTTAGTAAGTTTTTTTACATTTATACTTTTTTTATTGTACCTATATAGAAAAATGTAGCATTGTCTTATGTCCTGAAGTAATGCATTATAGGATTTTTTTATTATTTTTTTTACATTTAACTGGGATTTTTACTCAAACAAATAATCTGTGATGGTTTTCAAATAACATCTTTTTGCTCCTTCCCCAAAAAGAACCCTTTGGCTTTAGGAAATCTTTTGTTGTGATTTCATTGTCAGCATGTCTTCAAATTAGAAATAAAATGTGTAATTTTTCCTGAAAGCTTTACAATTGACTACTCTAGCTCAGAAGCACTGAAACTGATAGTATCCAGTTTGAAGATGTAGAGCTATTCAACAGCACAAACTATTTTAATCTGGGCTCTCAGCCTAGTTCTTAGTTAGAATAAGGTGGCCTTAATACCTTATAGAATCATAGAATCATTCAGATTGGAAAAAATATTTAAGATCATTGAATCCAACCACAGATGCCTCTGACGTTGGGCTGGATCTTCTAGAGGCGAGTAATAGGTTTAGATGAGAACAGGATTTGAAGCTTTCCCAATTACTCAGTTTTAAACCTTATTTTAATTTCTTTTCTGTTCAAACTCTTAAAGAAGCCAGCTCGGTGTAATACGTCAGCTCCTCTCAGATATTCTTTAAGCAATATACTTAGCACCTTACACGTATGGCTTAGCCTGTGTTCTTCCCTTTCTTCATGCTGCCTGTGCTTAGACCCCCCACAGGAGTATGGCTCTGTGGTGAGAGAAGTGAATAGAGACAGCAGTTGAGATTCAGATGAGTTTTGAGGGATCTGGAAGGGCATGTGGTGGGTCCAGGTTGCCTGCTACCAAACAATGGAGTAAACTAACCAGCACTTAGTCTGTAGGAATTCCTATTTTGTATATATTTTTGTTTATATTTTGTACTATCTTCATGGAGACCAGTCTAGAAAACTAGACCATGTTATGCTTTGGATGTGTTGTTACCAGCAGTAAATATTTCCCTGGTGATACAAAAATGCATCATAAAAATGTAGAGAGCTCTATTGTCTGCCTAACTTCAGGTATCCAGTGTAGGTAACTGTTTTAAGAGGTGAAACCCCCACAAAGTGAATGCTTAGTGTTGGTGTTTTCCAGATGTCATTTCAGAGCCTACCTTAGTCCCTTAACTATAGAAGGAGCATGAACTTAATTAGTTTGAGCATCTCTTGGCACATTGTAGTGGCCTGAAACACTTCATACGGTTGTTATAAAAAAAAAAGCTTCCAAGAAAGACTATGACAATCTTGTCTCTCTTTTCCCTATCCTACACTGGCCTCTTCTACAGATACTTCTACAGCAGTCTGCAGTGTGTCGTGCCTCAGCATTCTCATCTGCAGTTTAGACAAAGTGTTGCTTCCTTCAATGGTAAAGAAATACAGCTGCTTGCCAATAAGGCAATAGCTGTTTTGCTGAAGTCAGTTCAATAGTGTATTTACTTCTAAGCAACACATTTGAAGTAGTCAAATAAAAACTTGCAATTCTGTACTTCAGAGAGGTGGAGATCTCGAATACATTGCTTTACAGTAACAAAAAAAATCCTACTTTGTTCTTGCATTAGATAAACTGGCCTGGTACTAGGAAAAATATACTCTAAGGAGACAATATGTCCTCATAGAATACTATGAAAAAATATCTCTTGATGATAATTGGGTTCTTTTTGGCATATAGAAGTCGATGATAAGTTTATGATATAGTAATGATAACTGGGTGGATCCACTGAAGGCCTGAGAAGTTTTGTCTCTGCACTGATTCATAGGAAACCGGAAGAATGATGAAAGCAGTCTTGAGGAGAACAAAAAGGTTCTTCTTAAATTTCCATAGTGCAGCATAATAATTTAAGAAGGATATTATGGGCTGGACACACTAAATGCTGTCAAAAGCTATATTCAGACTGGCAATCACAGAAATTATTTTCCATTTGAAGGTGCAGGTTTTATCAGTATCTCCATTCCTTGCCACATACTCAGATGTTTCTCTCTGAAAGAAATCATGTGTGTACTCATCAAAAATGATGCCTCATCTACAGGCAATCAAGAAAATAGTTAATAAAATATTAGCTTCTAAATCAAAAGCATACTTATCATCTGTAGAACAACAAAAATACTACTCTTTGCCTGGTTTGCAATTTCTAATCTAGTTTACCATACCTTTTATCAAGAGATAATGAGGAGCTTGCTATTTTGATATTCCTTCAAGGTGAAAGTGATCCAATTAAGGTATTAAATGAAAGCATAGAGTTTTTTTGAAACTTCTTTCACTCAAGGTGTGCAACGGATGGGTGGGTGCGCGCACTGGAATGGTGAAAGCTATGAATTTTGAATGTATAAATTGCTTTGATTTTTTTTTTGTTTTTCTTTCACCGGTATTGATGTCAAATTGAATGCTTCCTTCTATGGAACAGCATATTGCATGCAAGTCTTAGTAATTTAGCAACCCTAAAAAATGCAGGTGACTTTTTACTGTAAACCTGCAAGAACAGAAGCCATAGAGTTGATGTTAGATAAGAAAAAGAGATGAGATCATTTAAAAAATATATAATAGCTAGCTATCTTGTTCCGTAAACATTAAGGAGGAAATAGTGTATACTATTTTCTGTCCAGACAGAAATTTGGAGTTCACTCCCATGCTTCCACAGGTTTTCTACCTCACATAAGGTAGCACTGGTCTCTGGTCCACTCCTGCTCCTCCTGAACTTTGTTTTCTGTTTAAGCATGGAGATGAAGTGATCGTGATCAGTCAATCCAATGCTGAGTGCTTTTGAAAATCCAATTCTTTTTCCTCCATTTCTTAATCCTGATGAATTTATGATACATTTTTTAATGTATATTTTAAGTTCCCCTAAGAAAGGACTTTTCCTTAGCAAATATTCAGAATATATGGTGCTGTAATCGTGACTGATGGTGTAAGACATTGCTCTGCTACAAATAATAATCAGTCTATCACATTTTTATTGCACTGGATCAAGCAATGCAATTATTTTCATGTATTCAATGGATTCACAGTATATTAATATTTATCAGTTATTTATCAATTCCTTCTGATTTATATCTTTTTACATGTCAGTTCAATGACTATGAGGGAATCTCTTGCTTTAATTAATTTCCTTGCATTGGAAATTAAAACTTTCCATGTAACTGTATTCTCTCGCTACAGATGATCCTGGTCTTTTTATCTATTTCTTTATGTATCCTGTGTCCCAATTTCCTATTAGAAATATGTTAATCAGTTTCACTCTGCTTCTGACTGTGTTGTAAGTGACTAATAATTTAAGATCTATTATTAGAGCTCACCACACTGTTAGTCAATGTCACATTGTAATTTAAGGCAGTGTGAAACTATCTTAGGATATTTTCCTGAAAGCTGTGAAAATTTATAAGTAGTAAGCATATTGATGTTTCAGCCATTTGTAAAGAATTATTTACTTGAATAACTACGAGGTATTAAGAAAAGTCTACAACGGGCATTTAATTTAAATGTTATATATATAAATTGCAAAGCAATTTGGAAATAGGTGGTAGAGTTCCGTGACTTAGACTCCCAGCTACAATAATTAAAGAAGTAATAAAATAAACCTGGTAGGAATACAGTCTAATCAGAGACATGCTATTTTTCCTTCCTGAGAACTACTCTCAGGGATTATATGTGCTAGATTATATCTATTCCACTGTGGATTTAACTCAATCAAATACATTTATTATTCCCATTGTGAAAGTGCTTTTCCACCCAACCCAACAATTTAAGGTGCTATTCCTGTAAGCAATGAACAATTAGGTTACAGTCCATATGCAAGAGACCTATCAATATAGAACAAATACAGACAAAGAGGAAAACAAAGCAGCAGTATAAATTCATTACAAAAGAGCTCTCACTGGAGGGCTCAGGTACATGTAGTTGCATGGCTTTCGAGATGTTACTGCTTTCGGCACTACATTTATGATGCAGCTGTCCTGATAGCAGAGGCAACAGATCAGGTTGTGTATCAGTACCTCCACTTTCATTCTTAAACCCATTTGTTTTTCAGTGTGTGGACACCCACTCTGCACTTAAGTGAAAAGGTTATTTCCTGAAAAGGGCTCGGAGTCAGTGTTGATATGCCAGCAAGCCAAGCGCTTTTACTCTTCACCTCATTTGCATTAGTAAACCCACCCATTTGCAACCACATTTGTTCCAGCTCAACTTGTAAAAAGCAAGCTATATTACCAAAACGTAGCCTGTATCTATAATTTCTTGCAACTTTCTGCAAATTGCATTGGTTTTAAGTACCTCATCACATCATTGAATCCCTAAATGACATCTATAAGGTAGCAGGCAATTAGCTCTTACAACAACAAATTTTTACAGTATTGCTTTCACAATATGTGAAGTGGCAATCATTTTAATTCCATTAATGACTTTTTCGTTTTCTTAGGATGTTTATTTTCACTTTAACATATCCATTGTGCACGAGACAATTAGTTGATATGAATGTAAAGCACTTTTAGAAATCTCTTGTATATGTTATCTAAAGTCTCTGAAATTTTTCAGGTTAATTGCCCAGATTCATGACGAGTTGTTATTTGAAGTAGAAGATTCTCAAATCCAGGAATTTTCAGGTAAATACAATCTCTCTCTCTCTTTCTCCCATACCCCCTTTTTTCTCCTTATAACCTGTGATTTCTCAGAGGATAAAGAATTAATGTAATGAGGCCACACAATGATTCTAATGATTAAGAAAATGTATACTAAGCAGATTTTTCTGAATGCTTTCCACCTCCAGCTCTTATGTAGATAAAACATGAGATACTCCTCATCTGGAGTTAATCAACATACTTATTTGTATTTAGTCTTCTTATCAAGGTTTCTTATCTAACGTGTGAATCTAAATTCCCTCATCCACCACATGAAGCTAAATCATAGTACTTTCTCCAAGGTTCCAAATGTTTTTAGAGAGAAATAAACCAGCTTGAAAAGAATCGCTTGGAAAGGGATTTCCTTAAATACTTACGACTGGGACCTGTCACGTAAAGAAGTATAACATTCTTAGTGTAATAATATAATGTACTGCAAGTTTGAAGGTAGTTTACTACTTTTTTTTTTTTTATATATATATATTATGAGAACTTTATGTTGGAACTTTCAAAGCTAAGCATTAGTAAAGGTACTGCCTACATTTTTAGACTCTCATCTGGCTTACCTCCAGCCATTATTTCTTAAGCCAGAGA
>JAAGNO010002244.1:103818-135345 GCA_033439905.1 Ceryle rudis
TGTCGCATACATATATATAGTTGATTCAAAGCACTGATTATACATTTTGTTGTTGCCTAGTTTGTTTTTTTCTTTTTATATATATTATGAGAACTTTATGATGGAACTTTCAAAGCTAAGCATTAGTAAAGGTCCTGCCTACATTTTTAGCCTCTCATCTGGCTTACCTCCAGACATTATTTCCTAAGCCAGAGAATGTCTCAGCATGTGGTACAAATTTAGCTAGCAGATGAGGTCACACAGGAGGCTGTTGGTCTCTCTTCCAGTAAGCAGTGGATTTACTCCTGTAGACAGCAAATATTTATTCACAAACTTTGGTCTAGTTTGAAGCTCAACAATACCTTTTGCTAAAACAATTAGCATTACGTGACAAACATTTTAAATGAACCAATACAAGAAATACCTTCCATTATACCCTAAGCATCTAAAAAAAATAATTAATTTCACCTTCCTGCGTTGCATTCTTTTAAACAGTACAATTTGCCTTATTAGTCTCATTTCATCACTGATCCCTCTTGTGAGTATTAGTTCATAATGAGAACATTATAAACCTCCATCTAATCAAAACAAAGAACCTGGGAAATACTGAAGTTCAATATATTAGGGGCATTGTAATGAATTAGGTTAATGTATTAACATTTGACCTCTAAATACAGGAGTTCAAAACTGGTTTAAATTAGAAAAGCATTATACAATTTATCAGAAATTGCAGTATCTACCCAGAGAAGGCCAATGTCTAAAAGTGCCATAGTTTCAGAGTTAGTGTAGTATATTAAATGACATCTGTAAGACAGCGTATTATGATTTTTATAATTTTACATCAATTTGTATTAAGTATAGAGCTAATACACAAAGATAAAAAATACTCATGGTTGTTTATATGTATAGAAAATCTGTTTCTGCTGTCATCAGGTCAAATTTTGATCTCTGTTACTAGCATGAATTTGTAGTAAATTCAGCAAAATATTCTCCAGTTTAATGAAAAAAACCCTCTAGCCATCGTATAAATAATAGCAATAAATAATCCCACTGTAGAAACATGATGACTAGAGGCTCTTTTCTGAAAACACAAAAAGAGTCCATTTCAAAACTCAAGATGTCTGCTCTACACACCACAGTGCAACTAGTTTGCATATCTCCACATTTAGTTGCAGTTTGCAGAACACACATACCTCTACATTCCTTGTTATGCTTCAAAGCTGCCACTACCTAACTGAAGTAGCTAAGATGACCTTTAGGAAATGGGTCTGGGCAATCTAAAGGTCTGAGAACTTTGGAAATTGTCATTGTGCTTACCGTAGGCTGCCAGGCTTGAGTGTTCAAGATGGAAGTTTGTTTCTCTCTGTTGGTGGAAGATTGATTTTTAGGTTTGTCTCTACTTTGTCCTGAGAGACAAAGAAAATAATAAAAAAGAAAATTCTGCATTACAGGAACTTTCAGATATACTCACCTCAGTACAGAAGAAAGATAAAAAGTCTTTTCTTTAACATTGAAGGCCAACCCAAGACATTCATTTATTTCTTTGTTTCTTCATTCATTCATTTCCTTGCTCTTTATGCATCACTGGTGTGGCTACACCTGGAATACTGCATCCAGTTCTGGGCCCCCCAGTACAAGATAACATGGATAGACCAGAGAAAGTCCAATGAAGGGCCACAAAGATGATGAATGAACTGGAGCATTTGTCCTGTGAAGAGAAAGGCTGAGAGAGCTGGCACTGTTAGGTGTGGAGGAGAGAAGGCTCATCAGGATCTTATTAATGTATATACATACCTGAAGGGAGGATGCATAAAGGACAGAGCTGGGATCTTTCCAGTAGTGCCCACTAAAAGGACAAGAAGCAATGGGCAGAAACTGGAACACAGAAGGTTCCCTCTGAATATCAGGAAACATTTCTTTACTGTGAGTGTGATTGAGCACTGACTGGCCCAGGTTGCCCAGAAAGGTTGTGAAGTCTCCATTCTTGGAAGTATTCAAAAGCTATCTGGCCATGGCCCTGAGCAAGTGGCTCTGGATGGCTGTGTTTGAGCAGGGGGATTGGACCAGATGACCTCCAGAGGTCCCTTCCAACTTCAACCATTCTGTGATTCTGCAGGTTGCCAATAGTTCCGCTGCTGGTAAAATAAATAATCCAATGCTTCCTAAAAGTGACTGAATCTGGCTCTTCGGTGTCATTAATGAGGATTTTGCTTGATCTGAATAGGCTGAGAAAGGGTGCATCTGCCCTAACATGTAACTTCCAGTCAGAAGTATGATGATGAAGCAGATCTCCCTATTGTCCCCAGTCCATGGTTCACATCACAGAGCAGTCTGAAAGCAGTTGACCTAGATTCCTTTCAGATGAAACTAAATAGGAAGACACTTCTCTCCTAATCTTTTCCAATTATTTCGGGAGCTGCTAACTGATGTAACAAATTAGGTATGTGAGTTTTAAACCAAAGAAGGAATGTCAGATGTGTGCTCCTAATTCACTTTAGTGCTTTGAAAGTACAAATATGATTTTCATTCCTTTACCCAAAGTTCTTTCTTCCTTTTTTAAAGTCCTCACTCTTCTTACTTTTATTTGCTCCTATTCTTTAGCTGTCAGCTTTGTCTTTACCTTTCTAATGAGCTTTTGTCCATTCAGAAACTTTAAATTACAGAAACTGCTGACTTGCAGTTTCTAGCCTGCAGCTTAATGATCCAGAGAGAAATCTCAGTTATACAGTCACAAAGCTCAGTTAAAGACGTGGATTTAAAGCTAAAGAGTACTGTTTGATGGCTTTAATGGACTACAGTTCAGTACTGTGCTAGCCTCCTGCATTTAGTGTGATCCAAGAAGCACTGGCCTACTATTCAGCGTGTTTGCATTCTGATTCCAGTCATGCTCCTGATCTACTTTTTAATGAAAGCAACAACAAATACATGTGTTTCGGTTTTCTTATTTGCAGAATGGTTATGAAATCCTAAAATACTTTTAAGATTTATAAATGAAGAACACAAAGGTAAATGGTATTATGTTCTGTGCTACAATCTGATTGAAATAAGCCTTCTCAGCAGCATTTCCCGTATGGAGGTGTCTCTTTTCTGTTGTTTTACAGCATTAAAATGTCTGTTTGCTTCTAAGACTCTCCCGAATGGAAGCTGACAATTGCCACAAGGCAATCATAATACTGGTGCTTTCTCTATTCCTGCTTAGGACTTCATAGGCCACAATAAGGATTTTCAGTACTTTTCAGTATACAGAAATCCATTTTATAGTGCACCTAATAATCTATGCCCAACAGATTCTTTTGAATGTTTTTAATTTGCTAAATAAGGCGCAAGCAATAAGGGGTTCTTTTTTTCCCCCCCCTTATATCTACTTTTGCTCAAAATATTGCACATAACTTGAGGTGTTACCTGTATTTCAGAAGAATACTTTCTTCAGAGTCTATCCCCCACAGCTGTGTAGTCATTCACTCTGAATGGACAAGGCAAAACATTTATTTATAACAAGACTTTGAGTGTCCGAGCTTTGACATACTTTGAAATACAATAAAGCACATACGACTGTGTAATTTTCAACAAGGATATGGTATATTATTTGCCTCAATTCTCTATTTAGGGCAAGAACAAGACAGCAAAATAACTTTTTAAAAATCCTCAGTTTCTATTAGAGAATTCTTGGAAAGATCAAATCAAAACATTTGGCAGAAATTAGTTTGGTTTTAGCAGAAGATTGTCAGCTTTGCCATCAATAATCTGCATGGTTTCTAGCCAGTTTGTCTGTCTGGCTTCCGCACATCCTGAGCTCTCCAGCAGCCCAGGAAGCAGAAAGGCAGATGATATTTTGGGATTGCCAAAAACGGGGCTTTTGCATCTGAGAGGGCTCAGCATCTCTGAGTGCTGGTCTGTGTAATCAGGTAGACAGGCTGTCCCCAAACCAAACTGTGAGTCTGCCTAGGGACTCTGGAATTGTGTTCAGGAATTGCAGACCCCAATTTTTCATTCTGTGGAGACTATTTCTGAGACTACCTCTCCATGCTCAGTTTGAAATGCCTCTTTGCCCTTGAATTATTCTGAATACATTACTGCTAAAAGAGGGAATGCACTTTGGGGTGAAGAAATGCAGAATAATATATTTTTTTTTAACGGTGCAGGGATAGCCATAGTTACAACTGTAAGCTCTGGCTTCTGACATGTGTTCCATACATACCTGATAGATTTGAAAGGTAACTTTTCCAATTACTGGGGATTGATCTTTGTAACTCTGCTTGCTTAATTGCATCCATTAGTGAGAAGCATAATTAAATGAGACACCCTTGGTACTCGAAATACCATATTCTTGTAAAAATGTATGTATTCCAGTACTTTGTGTTCAATATCACAGTGCATTAGAGCAATTTTTAAAGAATTTTCTTTAATTAATTTATAATCATACACTATTGATAGAATTAAAGAATTCTGTGCCTGTTCTTACATTTGGTACATGTAAAGCATACAGTTTTAAATATTTTTTCTGGTATTTTACCAGGTATAAAATATTACAGCTGAAATACTTTAAATGTAAGAACACCAAAAGGTGTTTTAAGAAAAAAAAGGTCTAAGAAAAAAAATTCAGAATAAATTAAGCCTTTTTATTTATATCAAAATCAATTGATACCCGAAGAACAGTATCTTTTCATTTCTTTTAAAAAATCTGCCAGTACAAATTTTTGGCTCATGTATAAATTTCATGAAATTTCATTTTATTCTGCTACAATTTCCCACCTAATGGATACTGAGGCAGCTGCATAAAAAAGTGCACGTTCAAAAGGAAATTCAAGTAACAGAAGAACAAAGGAATGAACTGGTTATTACAAGCTAGTGACATTTTCTGTCCTCTGAGCTGCCTTTTTCTTACTTGAAAAACACTGGTGCATAAACTAAAGATGCCTCCAGATAGGTTTCAATTTGCAAAAATCCCTGTTCTATAGATCATATGTCTGGCCAGTTCTGACATGTTTCTGGATTCATAATTTCATAGGTGAGTGAGCTTGAAAAATGTCTTCGATAGGGACAAATAAGCTTTTGTTCCACAGCAGGCATGCATGTCTTTTCTTTGCTCCTATTCACAACACTTTCAATAAGCATATTAATTCTGGCCAGTATCAAGAAAATCTAATATATGTTAAAACATATGTTAAAATTTGAGTTCCTCTATGGTCTCTTCACTTTGCTGTCACCATTTTTTTATATATATATTTATAATACTTTAACATGACATACTTAGCACTTACAAAGCATTCCAAGATGAGTATAATCAACGAATCTTATAATTGCTGACTATGGGTTTTGAGACATAAATTGCAAAGGTTGAGAGAATAGCATTTCACAGATGCTGTTGCAGTATGTAGCTGGCTGCAAAGGAACATTTTAAAATTAATAATTTATGTGTCCTAGATATACTAGAATCTTGACAGAATGGAAATAACCGTTATCCAAAAGCCTCCAATATAAATCTTAGAAATGAAACAAAAGATTAAGAATGGTAGGGACAGATCCATTTAAACATTGTGGTCTCTCTTGTTAGTGATCACACTCTGTAATGTATATGAGATAAAGAAGGTGCACTTATGTCTGGGTTACTTATTTTGTCTTGAGGAAAAGAAGAGTTTTCAAGGAGATTTGAGAGAGTAGAGGAAGATTCAGTTGTTATATACATAGGGCTAAAGGAAACCTCTCCTGCGATTACATACCACCGTGCCATACAGTCTCTTTTATAAATGATCCTAGAATCCTAGAATAGTTTGAGTTGGAAGGGACCTTAACGATTACCTAGTTCCAACCCCCCTGCCGTCGGCAGGGACACCTCCCACTAGACCAGGTTGCTCAAAGCCCCATCCAACCTGGCCTTGAACACTTCAGGCATGGAGCATCCATAGCCTCTCTGGGCAACCTGTTCCACTGTCTCACCAGCCTCAGGGTGAAGAAATTCTTCCTAATACCTAATCTAAATCTACCCTCTTTCAATTTGAAGCCACTACCACTTGTCCTATCACTACAGGTACTTTTAAGTAGTCCCTCTTCAGATTCCTTGTAGGCCCTTTTTCTATACTATAAGGTTGTAGTAAAGTTTCTCTGGAGCTTTCTCTTCTCCAGGCTGAACACCCCCAACTATTTCAGCCTCTTGTCATAGCAGAAGTGCTTCAGACCTCTGATCATCTTTGTGGCCTCCTCTGCACTCTCTCCAACAGGTCCATGTCCTTCTTATTTTGGGGGCCCCAGAGCTGAATACAGTACTCCAGGTGGGGTCTCATGAGAGCAAAATAGAGGGGGAGAATCACCTCCCTCAACCTGCTGATCACACTTCTGTTGATGCAATCCAGGATGCGTTTGGCTTTCTGGGCAGGAAATGCACATTGCTGTGTCATGTTGAGCTTCTTATCAACCAACACCTAAAGTCCTTTTCCTCAGGGCTGCTCTCAATCTACTTGTCATCCAGCTTGGTGTTGCCCTGGCTCAGGTGCAGGACCTTGCACTTGGCCTTGTTGACTTCATGAGGTTTGTACAGGCCTGCCTCTCAAGCGTATCAAGGTCCCTCTTGATGGCATCCTGGCACTGTGGCGTGTCGACCACATCACACAGTTTGGTGCTGTTTAAAACATGCTGAGGGTGAACTCAATCCCACTGTCCATGTCACTAACAAAGATGTTAAACAGCAGCAGTCCCAACACCGACCCCTAAGCAGTGCCAGTGGTCTCAGCTTGGGCATCAAGCCATTGACTGCAACTGTAAGTGCAAACTTCTAGTCAATTCCTTGTCCACCAAGTAGTTCATCCACCAAACCCATGTCTCTCCAGTTCAGAGACAACAATGTCATGCAGGACAGTGTCAAACACTTTGCACAAGTACATGACATCAGTTGCTCTTCCCTTATCCAACACCAACCCTGTCATAGAAGGCCACCAAATTTTTCAGGCATGATTTGCCCTTAGTGAAGCCATGTTTGCTGTCACCAATCACTCCTTATTTTTCGTGTTCCTTAGTATAGTTATCAGGAGGATCTCCATATGAAAAATTTCTCCCACTGGGAAACTGTTCCAGAATTTCATTTCTCCAAAACTGATAACTTTACATTTCCAACCTAAATGTATTCAGCTAGTTTACCTGTTTATTTTTATTTAAACTAACTCTAATTTAGGTTAAATGCTTCTTTCTTCACTGTCTACTGTCTCAGCAGACTACTGAACAGAAATTGTAATCCAGCTCTTTTTCTTGATATCTCTGTTATCATTATAGATTTATTATTTAATTCTAAATCTGTTGTAAAGTAGATGTAGGTGAATGTTTTGGATAGTTGCAAAGGCATCCTTTCAAAAGGCTGAAATGCAGGCAAAACAACTTCAGATTGCTTGAAATGAATGGTTTTAATATGTCACCCACTGAACTCTGGGAACAAGCGGAGAAGTCAGTTTGATGTGAGAAAGAACAGGGAGCTGAACTGACACAGAAAAAAACAATGAAGAAAATGGAGCAAACCCATGGAGAGGTTTTTAATGGATTGTCAAAGCGAATGAGGAACCATTAGGTTTGTTCACTGATGTGGCCACTTTAATCTGTGCTTTTGAAAATTAAGAGCACTTAAGAATGCAGCAGAATTCTGATCGTGCCAAATGCATCAATGTGCAAACTATGTGAACAAACAGAGAAAGGTGTTGCAGTCATTGCTGCCATCATGAATCCCCTTTTGAGGATAACAGTTATATGGGAGAGAAATAGTCATATTCAGAGGTCTACAGGACTAGGGGAAAACTGGTCTAACTCACTGCGTATGCAGACAATACCCTTTATCATTCTGCTCACATCTTTCAACCCATGAACTGATACTGCTGACTCATGCTCCATGTTTTGTGGTCCGCAGGAGCTCTTTCTGTCTAAAAGACCTATTCCTCTGATTGCCCTGTTGCTCTAGTGCTGCTTATTTGTCTAACAGCTCAAAAAAATATTTTAAGTTGTACAGAGGTGAATCTGCCCTTCATAAGTGCTTTGGTGGAACACACAAAGCTGAGGGATTCCACATGAGAAGTGCAGAATGCAGATGTTATGTTCTCACAAAAGCTTTGTGCAGTTGTAGCCTGGTAGGGAGCTTACTGATGGAAAAAATGGCGCTTCAGCTGCTGATCTTATGGGTTACTGCATAATTTGGACTTCATGGAAAAATCTTATGACAGCTCATTAGCACGCAAGTCTGGGTGAGCCAGCACGGTCTGAGCACTCCACTTCTGGAAGCCAGTTATCCTCATCATTGTTATCAAGCCAGCCTCAGTGTCACAAATATGACATACAACATTACATACTACTCTTCATTGCTGGTATCATTAGAAAAGGTCGTCTTGGGGATGTTGTCTAACCTCAGCTGCAAAAGAAACATGGTGTGCATCAAGGGACAGCTTGAAAGAAAGCATCTGAGTAACGTGGTTTTTGGTCTAGCAGTCATCACCACACATTGCATACCCTCATATTTCTCAGTTCTGTGGGGCAGATGACAATGTATTTTATTTAATCATCCATCCTATCAGAGCAGTGGAGGTTGCTCAATAACTTTTGTTCTGGAGCTGCCTGGTATTCCTGTTTCACTTTCATTAGCCAAACATTACTTCACTTTTAAAAGCCATTTATCCATTGAATCTCTCTTCAATTTTTGTTAGAATGATATTGTGTTGCAGCAGCTATCCTTGTCAAGCAAAACACTAATTGGCATGACCATGGATGACAAATCTGATGCCAAATGATAGATTTGGAATAATTATAGATGCATTTTCACAGTAGTAGTGAGCGTAATGTTATGACATGATGAGTTGTGAAGTTTAATTGTTTAGATTCTTGATAGCTCTACTATCCCACAGTGAAGATTTATTTTTTAATTTTGCTCTGATCGTCTTAGTTTGAAGAATAATATATTTTAGACAATTCAAACTCCCAGTACTTTTTTTTTCCTAGCTTGATTTTTTTTTGGATTGAATTTTGTGGCTACACAAGAAAATTAAAATGTCACCAAACATATAGTTGAGAGTTCTGAACTTCAAAGCTGAGAACTCAGCACTCAGATATGCTGTACCTCTACATAAAATATATTAGTGCTGTACTTCTGTATTTATGGGATATATAAGTTAAATCATTCTCTAAATTTCACCCTAAAATTCAATCTAAAATAAGGAATTGAACATTCCAGAAGAGATAAAATTTAACTGAAAAAAATCTGAAAAAAATTATAAATTGTTATTAGGTATTATATAACAGAATACAAAGCATGGGTTTGTTTGGGTTTTTTTTGTTACTGGTTTGTTTGTTTGGGTTTTTTCTATGTAACAATCCTAACATGGAAAACAAAGCTTTAGATTTTCAACTTTATCTTACAGCACTGGTGAAAAGAACAATGGAGTCCCTGCAGCATACCACAGCCTTGGAAGTGCCGCTAAAGGTAGGGACAATTCTGAATTTCCATTACCATCTTAGGCATACTTAGCTTTGTATGTTATTGTCATCATACTAAGAATCTAGAGACAACTATTTTGCCTTTTGCTTCAATAGTTTAATTGTCATATTTGCAGGTAATTGCTTTTTTGAATGGCTATAAAAATTCTAAAGGAGAATAACTGAAAGAATCTTAACCTCCATTTTGGAATGGGTGATTCCCTTCTACTCTTTGTCTTAGCAATATGGTAATTTCAAAATCTATTTCATTCATTACCATGAAGTTTCTGCTGGGTGTGGTAGAGTGAGAAATATGCAGCTTCCTAAATGTGCCAGGCATTCATTGCTGCTGAAAAATTATTGCAAAGATCTTTCCTTAGTAATTTTCACTTAGAAGATTGGTGTTTTCAACATTCCTCTGTGGATTCATAACATAGTGCAGGCAAAATCATTGTTCTCTGTCTAAAGTATCGGACATCATCTACTAAAATAGCATCTGTAAAAACTGAGTAGATGATAGCTACACAGCTATTGTATCTGTCTACGTATGGGACCTAACCGTATTTTTTGCTCTGCAAGACTGATACCCTTCACCTTAGCCTATTGCTCAGCTTTTGTTGCTTAATAAAGGACTATTGTTCCTTGGAATCCCTAAATGTATTAAGTGAGCAACACTTCAAGTGTTTCTAGTTTCTGTTTCCAGATCACTCATTCAGCAGTATCACTGAACAAGATTTGGGGACAGAAAAAAGTTTATTCTGTTTACCAGATTGGGTCAAGTGAAGTCTTTTGGCCATGCTGTGATTACGCATTTCTTGCACTGACACTCCCAAGCTTTATAAACTGCATTTCTATAGGTTGCTTACCTTACACACTTGTGCTTGTCTAGTTTCTTCATCACCTAGCTCCCTAGGTGATCCTGCTTTGGCAGGGGGTTGGACTCAACGACCTCTAAAGGTCCCTTACAACCCCTACCATTCTATGATTCTTTTGTTACAAATTCTTTGAAAAAAGAAGTGAGACTGTTTTCAAGGCATGCTTACATCTAAGTATTTTTAATGACAGTATTAGACAGCTGGCACTCATGCTAATGTAAGGTTCATTCAAATAATCAAATATAGTATTATTGGCAGTGTGTAAAGTGAAAGCAACACTATAATCCTTGATAATTTTAGGAGACTCTTTTTGGTGAGTTTCAGAGACACCATCATTCATACTTCGAGGAAGTCACTGCCATGAAATGAAATATGAACGATTTAATATGTTTCTGAGAAAGCCAAATGTTTACATCGTAAATGAGAATATTCATAGTTACATGGAAAGAACATAATTTTAGTGTTATGTAGCAGTCATAGAATAGTTTTGGCTGGAAGAGACCTTTAAGGTGATCAAGTCCAACCTTATTCCTAGCCCTAACAAAACCACTAAGCCACATCCCTAAGCAACGTATTTCAGACTAACCATTAACTGGCAGAAGGTTTTCATGCCCTATGGACAAAATGGGGCACACCACCTAAGAACCCAGTCTCTTTCACCTCGAAGGTGTCTACTGTCACATACTGATGCATTCATCTCGGTGCATTAGCAAATGGATAAAATGTGCCATTCCTATGAGAATAGTAATTCTCTCTTAAGCGACACCTGTATTTTAATAGGTGAAAGAAATACACTTTTGGACAGTAGGGTTGCCTGGGTTTTCAAAGATTAAGATGTTTTAATAGGCAGTAGTATTTGGAGATACATGGCTTGTTACTTTTGTTCTGGTCTCCTTCTCCTGAGCAAATTACTGTAGAAGTCATGACATACTTTCACTCCTACTGCACGTTAGGCCACACGCACCATGAAGACACTTCATCTTCCTCTGAAGCGTCACAAATTGATCGATGGCAGAGGTCACATAGAAAACATAAAGTACCGACTTGATCTCAGAGAAGAAAATGAGAGTGATCTCTCTTAAAAATCTGTATTTTCCTTCATGTTGTTTACTCTTCTATACAGCAAGAATGTCTTTAAAGATTAGAGATATTGAAGATGAAAAGGTTTTTGTGAAATACTCCTGTTCTCCATCAGCACACTTGCTTCAACTAAATATGTATTACGTGCTTTGTTAATATGAATATTATTTTTTAATAGAGAGGAAAAATGTCACTAAAGTAGAGCACACATGTAGCCTTAGCAGGGAGAGATTTCTTTTTCTTCTTTGAGGAAAAGGATGCTTTATCTTTGAAGTAGCTTCTTCTCCAAAATACAGTCCTTGCTAATGAGGCAGCTTTCATGTCAGAAAATCTACTATGTAACAGAGCACAAAAAACTGCAAAACAAACTGAAAATAAAACCAAAGCAACAACAAAAAATACCCCAGAATTGGAAAAGTGGATGGTAAAACAACCCTGGTATCTTTATGCATTACTGACAGAGTTGCTGATTATAAACATTATGGTTTTGTAGCTCTTTTGAAAAGCATAAGATTAATTTTGCTTTAGCGTATTTCTTGCAATTCAGTATTATGTATTTGCAATTTCAAAACTGAAGGTTATTCTTAATTGTTAAGGTATTTTAATCAAATTTATAGTGATAATTAGGTATTAATAGATATGAAGAACATTTTGTATTGGGTAGGCATGTAATCTGGAGTAGTATCAACATCCAAAGGGAAAAGCAAAAATAGTAATCTTGCTGTATGTGATGTGTTTGTTTGTTTAATTTAACTTTTTTTTTTTTTTTTCTGACAGGTTCCCTTGAAAGTGATTCTTACCACTGGGAAATCATGGGGGTGTATGACAGAATTGCAGGAGATGTAAAGCAGTCATAGGGGATGTTATTCAGTACCCATACACCTCATTGGCCTATGCTGATTCCTCGCTGAATCACTAGGCAACAGCGCTGCTGGATCTTTCATAAGCACCTAATACTCTGCATGTGAATTTTTTTACTTCATTTTGTCTGTAGCCCTAGGCAACAGCAGTGAGATAAAACTGGTTTTTACCAGTTCATTGTGTTTCCTTTAGCCAAGGTAACCAGCAGGGAGCTGCTTTTGTTCTGAGCTAAATTACTACATGTAAGAAATGAAGCAAGACGATATTAACCCTTTGGGAACACGACAAATACATTTGAGTTAGACAGATGTTCAGACTTTAAATGTTAAATATTTTGTGAAGTGCTTGTGTAAAAATACTTCTGGCACTATTTGAACTGTATCAGCAAGTGCTTAACTGTTGTGTTCAGCTTTTAGTAGAAGGCAGCTGCTTGGTTTGCATCACATATTAAATGTCATGTTCCACAGACTTAGAAGAAAGAGTTCTTTCAAAACAGAGTCTCCACCTTAATTTATATTTAGGATTTTGAAGCATAACAAGTAAACAAACCTGAATGCCTAAATGTATTTAAAATAACCAGATTTTTGTCAATTCCATTTCAAACTCAATCTGTACACTGTAGCCCAGAATGCTTTAGAGGAAGTATTACAGTTTTCCCTAACCTATTATTTTTGCCACTGATGTAATGCTAAATATTGTTTAGATAAATTTTAGAATTCACCCTTATACTTTTTAGGATTCAGGCTTCTACTTCAGTGTTTGGATTTGTTATTAATATGTTGGTTTTCTTAAGAGTTTATTCTTTAAATGACTTTGTTTCACTGGTTGTCAAATTCTGCCTCCATGTTTGTGGAATACGAAACTCCCCCCAGAGTCTACTAGGTGTTTAGTCAGAAGTTGAAGTCAAGCACAAAACTTCTAAGAGGAGTTTAGTATCTTTCAGCATTAGACCTTAAATGATCAAAGTAATATAATTTACATTTTTCAAGTGTATAGTTAGAGATATTTTGCAACCATTTTAATTTGTATCTTTAAAAATTTTGCATTGCACTTAAAGGTATTAAACTATTAAACATTGTTTTCTTATGTTGCCTCTTAATCATATGTAACCCTTCAGCTGAAGTGAGTCAATCATTTCTAAAAATTGATTCTTATAAAATTAGCAGTGGTCATGTAAACAAAGTCAGAACCTTCTACATATTCATGAGGTCACCTCTTTGGTCAGGGGACAGTCCAGCCTGTATGGCTCTTACACTATGCCAGGTCATGCAAGCAGAGGGTCTGATTCCACCTTTCCGACAGAGAAGAGGTTGCACAAATTTTCTTACTCTTTTTGACATAGAGTCATAGAATTGTTCTGGTTGGAAGAGACCTTCAAGATCATCAAGTCCAGCCATTAACCCTGCACTGCCAGGTCACCGCTGATCCATGTCCCTCTGCACCATATTTACACATCTTTTAAATACCTTAAAGGATGGTGACCCCACCACTTCCCTGGGCAGCCAGTTCCAGTGCTGTACAACCCTTTCAGTGAGTAAATTTATCCAACGTAAACCACCCCTGGTGCAATTTGAGGCCATTTCCTCTTGTCCTATCACTTGTTATGTGGGAGGGGAGACCAACCGCCACCTGGCTACAACCTCCTTTCAGGTAGCTGTAGAGACCTTATGGTCTTCCCTGAGCCTCCTTTTCTCCAGACTAAACAACCCCAGTTCCCTCAGCCTCTCTTCACAATACTTGTTCTCTAGACCTCTCACCAGCTTCACTGTCCTTCTTTGGACACCCTCCAGCACCTCAGTGATCTCGTTGTAGTGAGGGCCCCAAAACTGATCCCAGTGTTCAAGGTGTGGCTTCACCAGTGCTGAGTACAGGGGACAATCACTTCCCTAGTCCTGCTTGCCACACTATTTCTTACACAATCTAGGATGCCATTGGTCTTCTTGGCCACCTGGGCACACTGCTGCCTCATATTCAGCCGGCTGTCTACCAGCACTGCCAGGTCCTTTTCCAGTGAGCAGCTTTCCAGCCATTCTTCCCCAACCTTGTAGCATTGCAGGGGGTTGTTGTTACCCAAGTGCAGGCCATTTTCATGATTTCTGTGTTTGCAGTGGCATTGAAAAAGGGTGAAATGTTCTACTCTCATCTCTTTCAATCCTCTTGAAACTCCTTCCATTTTCAGGAGGCCTGTACTAATTAAGCCTTGCTTCTCTAAGACTACATTGCTAACCTTACAACCCTGTGAAAGAAGGCAACATTTTTTGTACATTTCCCAACTGATTTCCACCTTCTGTATGTTTCTTAGGATGCATACTTTTAAATCAGAGAGAGAGTGTAATTTTTCAAGTCCTGAGCAATGCTAGGCATTCCCCTCAGCCTAACCAAAAGCAAATACACACTTAAGAACATAAAGAATCTTGATCCTGTCCTGTGAATTGACAACTGTTCAAATATAAAGCTACAGAAATGCAGAGGTCACCATGCGGAACATATTTTCAAACACAGCTCTTTACAGAAGTCTGTCAGTCATAGTTCCTCATGTGCATGCACTTTGTATACACTGTCATACGGTGGGCAAAGTTAATATTTTATTCTCCTTGTGTCACAGAGACAGATTGTGAGCTCCTCTAGACACCCAGTTTCCTCCTTCTGCTTTTACAACTTTTCTTCCTGGATTTACATTTTCAAACAGTCAGCTAACAAAAAGGAAGAGCACCAAGCAATAAGGGCACTGCATTATCACGTGTGTCCGAGGGCTCATTCTTCACTGGTCTGAGGGCAAAGGGCAGACTGGTGTTGTTTTGGAGGATTGTTGATGACCAAGATCTCAAGACTTGGTGCAGCTTGTGTCCCCACAACTTGCTGGATGCATGCCATGAACTGTTTCCAGTGCTCTAGATTCTCCAGTAAAGAAAATGTGTTTTCTTCTAATTTCAGTCTGTGAGTAATTTCTCATATATAGATTTATGGCATAGCTAGATGGAGACCAGAGCTCTTTAACGTACAAGCAGCTGGCATCTGCTGTACTATGAATTACGAATACTGGGTCGTATTCTCCAATCTTTTGCTTCTGTTCTCCTTGCACTACTATGTTAAGGTGTAGATTTTGTGGATTTTTCAGACCTTGCTGAAGTGCTCTGGCTTCAAAGTTCCTCATTTTTTAACTCCTAAGATCCCACATATTGAGAAGAGTGCTGTCTTTGGGACAATTTCTTTGACATTACAATCCATTCCCACTGCCTTCCATCCTGTATGGCAACACCGGTTTTGGAAACAGTTGTATTTTTCAAGTTGTGGAGTTTTAGTTGTACGTACCTCTTTAGCATGGCTGTTATTTCCTTGAACAAACTGTGTGAGATACAGTAGTGTTTGAAATTCATTTCCCAACAAGGCCCTCTGGACAAGAGATCAGCTTTACCACACTCGTGTGCTGGTTTATGTGTACCTATAAAATCAGGGCAGTGCAGTTTTTCCAACCCCTAAGCAAGCGACCCTGAAGCGTGCCTGAATCTAAAGAGCCATTATAAGGAAGCAAGGCCAGTCCTGACCACAGATTTCCTCCCAAATAAATACAGGTGAAAATATTCTGTATTTGATGACTGCTAGGAATTCCTTTTGGGTGGCACAATAATTTCACACCAGAGAGCTCAAGACCCCTATTATAATAAATATATAAGGCTTCCGTGTTTTTTTTCATTCTTAGTGAAAGGGACTGTAAAACATGGGTAGGCTGGAGTAGGAGCAATCATAAGAGCCCTTTTCAATCCTTAAAAGTCTCAATTTGATCTCTAAAATAGTTCCCTTTTTCTCATGACCTATGAAGAGGTGCTGGGAGAGAAAGAAACAAAACTTCTGTTTGAAATGCAGAACCTGCAAAAGTACTGATCAGTGAGTATGGGAGATCACAGAATAGCTGGGGAGAGGGGCTGAGCTCTGCTCGGCTTCAGTTATCTTTTGCGGGCAGAAATTTCATGATCTGATTCTCTGAACACAGTAATAGCCCCTTTTGTCTGGATTTGTGTCTTTGTATTTAATTTCAGTTGAGTCTGGTGGCCCGAGTCTTCCCTTAGATCATCCGTAAATCTTTTTCTTTGCCACATAGAGTAGTATGGAAAGAATGTTATTTGGAAACACTTTAAGTCAGTGTTTGTGATAAATGTAACAGCACAGCTCTTTGCTGGCAATTGCACAGACATGGCATGATCGATACATAGCTGCTCAGGACTTGAATCTTTTAATGTCCATATACCGCTGTGGAATGGAGGGAGTCTGATCTTGAATCATAGAATGGTTTGGGTTGGAAGGGCCTTTCAACGTCATCCAGTTCCAACCTGCCTGCCACGGGCAGTGACACCTCCCACTAGACAGGTTGCTCAAAGGTCCATCCAACCTGGATTTGAATGTTGGTTCACCTTGATAATAACCATAGTTCAAACATTGGTCTAAGATTTTATGTAAGCAAGACATTTTAAACAAGGAGAAAAAATATCTCACAGTTTTTGAAAACTGAGAGTAGATTAAGGTAATGGATATGCTAGAGCACCCAGGACATCAGTTGTTCTTGGTGATGATTAAGAAAAAGCCCCTAAAATAATAAACTAATTTCATTTTTGGGAGTTGACACACCTGTTCATCCCATTTTCTTGTTTAATCTGATTCAAAAAGGAGGGCAAAGAATGAGTTGAAGGTTGTATTATGCAGTCCTAATATTTATTTAAAAAGCAGGATGGGTATATCTCTGAGCAACCTGGTCACCCTACTTTGAGAAGGAGGTTGGACTAGAGACCTTGTGAGGTCCCGCCCAACCTCAATTTTCCTATAATCCTATGTCATTCTTTAGCTGCTCAACAGCAGTCATCTGGTTGAAAGACAAACCAGAAATTCCTTTAAAATATTCTGCTGTACCATGTTAAAGTATACAGTGCTGTACCAGAAGAATCCCCAGAAGTGTTTTGGGATTTCATTCCTCCTTCCCACCTGTGTTGCCTCATTCTGTGCCAGCATTTACTATATCCCTTGGCTCCTGGGCTCACTTTTAGCTGGCATACTTCCTTTTGGTATTAGCAGGTTGTCAGAAACATTCAGGGAGCGGAAAGGAATCAGTTCTTATTTCTGCCATTCTGCAATAGTTTTAGTAGGCAGGAAGTCTCTGGGATTTAAAATAAGTTTCAATCATGTCCTGTCTTCACCTTCCTGGGAAACTTCCCCAGACTGATTGGCTCATCTCTACTGAAGACAGCAGTCTACAATCAGATGGTTCTCTGAAGACATCTTGGAAATGCACTTCTGCCACCCATTTTTGTAAGACCCTCTCACGTGATCAAGTGTGTCTTTATTATCCACTGTTAAGACCAGGAAAATTGTTATCCTTGCTGCTCATGTTTTGCATCCTGGAGGTCTAACTTCCAGCCAACGTTTACACATTTTTTATGCATTTTTCCATGTCATCTTCTCAAATCAAGTGTCGTTAGTTAGATAATTTGTAGATTCTTTCCTCTTCATCTTTTGCTATCTACATTGTTAAATTTAATCCATTGTCAACTTTTCCCCTTCTTCATACATGCTGTTATTATTACTAGTAAAAATCTCACTATTAATTGTCCACAATTTCTACTTCTTTGTGCCCTCAGCTAGCTTCCCTCTACCATCTGGCATTGCATTTATGGCATTTTGGAGGCTACTTTCTGGCTAACTATATTTTTACTGTAGTTGTTCATTTCATGATCCATTTTTCCATGGTATCAAAAGTTGGCTGTAGAAATTCTCTCTTCCCCCCCCCCCCTTTTTTATTTTGGCAGACTTATCTGCCATGCACACTGAATTTCTCACTTCTAATTATTCAAAAGTGTCATGCATCAGATTTACAATCCCATTTTCCGATTTGTGTGTTAAGTAGAGAACTATACTTACAGGCTCCTCAGAATCAACCTCCATCCTCCCCACAAGTGGCTGCTGGCACTGCATTTCTGTACTGAATAATTGGCTGAGGCAAAATTAAATATCTCCCTGGATTATCTTGGCCTCTTTGCACTGATCCATTAGTCCATGGCCAGCTGAGTCCAGAAATTAGTTAATTGCTGATTTATCCTAAATGTCATGTTGGTATCTGGTTAGGTGAAGATGAGTCTCTTCAAGGCTTCAGCCAGACTTTTTTTCCTTCTCTTTTTAACTCTTAAACTGTGCCCCAAAGCCAGCTCAGACTAGTGATTGACTCTGAACTGCATGTGAAGTACACCTATAAGAACTTCATTTCTTCACAATGAATAAATTCTGCAGGAGTTTGAAAGCTGGGCCACCCTACTCACTTGCCAGCAATCCCCATCTCTGTTTATCTTCCCATCCATTCACTTGAACTGTGATGTTAAATTAAATAAGCTTCCCAGGGAGGTTTTCCTTTAAATATAATGAGCTTTTGTAACACATAAGCTGGGAGAAGTCAACATCTTCCCTTGGGGCCTCTGTGGGTCACAGATGAGGTTAAAAAAGTGTTGTGAATGTTGGGCTTTAGCCTAATTCTCTGCCTGTGTTGTGCTGCCTCTGATACTATGGCTTGTGATACACTTGATTTTTCTTCTGGAGCTGATTTTTTTTTAATCCTTCCACTTCTTCTGATACGTGCCATAAAACTTAACCTTCTCCTGGCATTCTCCATATCCCTTTGCACCTTCCATTCCCTGGTAATCAGGGAATGGCTGTCAGGTTGGTGGTCACCTCTTTAATTCTGGACCACTCATTGTTCTGCCATGTGTAATTGCACAAGAAAACAACTATTTTGCTGATAATGACTCAGCTCTTTCTTTTCTGGGAAGCTTCTGAGTCTTGTTTATATTGCTTTTATAGAATTTAAGTCTTGCTTTAAATCCTCCTGCCCAACAAGTTTATAATTCAAAAGGATTTTAATGGAGTGGAGTAATATTATAAAATGAATAAAGAGCAGTGATTCGGTGAGGATGAATGCAAAGCTTCGCACATAAGCAAGACCAGTTAGCTACTTTTATGTAGGCAACACATTTCCCAAACTGTAGGGAACAGCTAGTTAGGTATCAATTTCAAGAAAGGACCTGGGGATTTGTAGGTGTTCACATAGCGATCAAGAATGGTATAATCAATCCCTCTACTCGCTTCATGCACAAGAAGGGCTCAGTCGAACGCTCTGTCCAAATTTCAGAACTGCATTTCAGGAAAGATACAGAGCAACAGAAATCCATAGGAGAGCAACAGGAATGATCAGAGCTGTAGACAATATCACCTGTGAGGAAAGACTGAAAGGATTTCATTCATTTAACCTTGAGAAGAAGACAAAGGAGAGATCTAAAAGCAGTCATCCAGTATGAAATAGGCTGTCATAAATATGGTAATAAACTGCTCTATAGGTCCCCTGGAGATAGAATGAGAAGATAGGGGCTTAAATTTTAGCAAGGTATAACTAGGGAAGATGTTAAAACAAGCCTTTCTGAAGAATGCTAGTGATAATTAAGCATTTGAATGGAGTTGAATAGAGCTCTTGGATCTTTATCACTACACATTTCTAGAACAGGATAGACAAATATGTGTCACAATATACTTACACTTAGCTGAGCCTGCTTTAGGACAGGGACAGTAGCTGAGTAGCCCATTGGGATCCTTTCCAACTCTAGGTCTAGCTTCTGGGGTTAAGGCCTTGAGAACAGTACACCTAGCACTCGAAAAGGGTCTATTGGATCTTCAATGACACCAGTGAAACAGACCCTCAGTTTACATCCCTAATCCAAAATGATGGTGTTTCCAGTACAAGTTACTGGTTATGGGCAGGCTCTGCACTGAGTAAAAAGAAATAAGGCTCCATCTTTGAAGTTGGCCTTGCTTTGAACTGGGGATTGGAGTTGAGATCCGTACCAACCACAGTTACTCTGTGAGTCTCAGTAGCCACCAGTAGCAGACCTGAAGCACCCTGCTTTCCTGCTCAGTTATTCCCAGCTAGAAACCTACCCAGTCCAGCTCTGCAGTCTACCCGGACGACAACATTAGGTTCTAATTTGCATCAGGGCTTTCCCTCTAATGATTTTTTTTTAAATTATTTTTATAATGATTTTTTTTTTCCATAATGATTTTTTTTAATCACTGGAGTTTTCTGATGGAGTCTGTCTCAACTAGTGCAGATAGATTTTTCTTTGTACTGGAAAAAAAAAATGGTTCAGAGTTTTCTTCTGACCTACCATTGATCTTTAAAGGATTTTATTCTTTTGTTCAAGGGAAAAATAGTAGTGTTCAAGCTCTCCAGGACTCCCTTTGTTGTTTCCCTTTCTCCTTGCCCATCTCCCTACTTGCCAGTGACTGTTCGTAGCCAATGCCTTATGGGTAATGTGGCACAGGAAGACTGCAGCAATGCATTTCTGAGCAAGCTTTACTGGGACCTTGGAAACAGGGCACATATTGATCCTCTTGGACAGGATGAGTGGTCACTGGCTGAGGTCTGATGTTGGGAGTCTGCTTTGCAAGTCTCAGGTAGGCATCTTCAGCTGGGTAAGGTGAAACTCCCAGAAACACCTATACTGGAAACATTAATCTGTATCTTTGTACATGACTTGCTGTTCAGCTGGTTGAGGTTTTGACACATTCCTTTACCCAGTGTCACCCCTTTCATATGTAACATCATAAACTATATGATTGTTTAAACACAGCAAAGTACAAGTCAGCTTCTTTTCCCTAAAACCAAGTTACAAGGACAGTAAGTCAGAAAGATAGAAGATACTATTCCCAGGTTGATTTGCAGAGAGCTTCTTAAGACTGGGCAAGGAGTGAAGTTTGTGATCATCAGTCTTCTATTAGAAATTGCTAAGTTTCTGTCAATGTTGGCCAACACCTTGATTTCTTTAAATATTATTTCCATGTATCTTAACATGTTTAAGGTACATGATTATGACTTTAGAGATTATTTTTTTCCCCTGCTTCAATTTTGAGAAGAATAATTCTCTGCAGCCTGCAAGCACAAGTCACAAAGTGGGCATAAAGGCCCATAGTATGCAAACCTATGCGTGGTGCCTCTTGTAGACCTCATAACATCGCTGTGAGGCAATCTACAGGTTGATTTTTTTTTTTTTCCCCTTTTCAGCCAGAAACACTGAATGTTTTCTTTAGGAAGACTCTTCTTTTCAGAACTATTGCTGTCACTTCATTTGGGAGCATGGAAATAGCAGTAAGTCACACCTGTGACTTATTCAAAGGTAAGCGTAAGGATGGATCCTTTGAAAGCCATCAGGACCTGTCAGGCACAATCTGAAATGTATTGGCTTTTGCTTCCTCTGTGTGCAATACAGTGCACCTTACACTTCTTCTTCTTGGCCGTAAACTGCATTTGTGCATCCCACCCAGACCAGCGCACCATCTCCTGCTCATGCGTTTGGTGTGTGCAGCCTCGCCATGCTGGGAGCTATTCCAGTTTGTAAATGACCTACTGAGCTGGGCAATTTTATCTTTGCTTATCTAGAAGTCATACTTGGGTCAAATGAACTACTGACCCCCCTTCTTATCAACTGTTAATATCACCATTACTGAGCCTTACTCAGCCTGTCAGGAACTGGCAGACTGTTAGTGTCACATAGCAGTTTTAGGATCAGATATGCAGTTAGCACTCCATAAAATGCCTAACACCTATCCTGTCTGCCAGCCCTCTGAATACCTAAGTAAGTGCACAGAAAAACTGAACACAGGGAAGTGTGATTGATTCTGCCCCTCTGGGATTTAAGTGCTGCCTTCTGGGATTCACCTCCTTATGACCGATACTCGTGGCTTCTCATTCTAACACTGAGGAGGCAGTTCCTTCATTCAAAGGGAAGCCAAAGCAGTGGATGCTGCTGCAGCTCCTGTCCTTTTATCTACAAAGCATAGGAAACCTTTCGCCCTGAAAGTCTTTCAACATCCATCATCCACGGGAATGCATGAACCACCACCAGATTACAGGATGTTCTACTGAGGAGCTTTCTGTGCTCCCTCTTGGGGCTGGCCTCTGTATATGAACTAATCAATATTTGCTCTGGCAGACAGAGCTAAAAAAAAAATAAAAAAGAAAAAAAGAAAAGAGCATGTCTGTCACGGCTGTCCAGCCTCTAGGCTACCATATCCCATAGAAAAGCCTAGACTCTCTCCAGTCTCCAATCCAGGTATTGCTTCACGGTTTTAAACATGTCATTGTATGCAAATCAGAACAAAGCAGAATTAACTCTCTGTTGTGTAATTGACCATAGGTACAACCCAGTTAAATGCATCCAGTCTTTTGCCCTTGAGCTGGAAGGCTTTTTCCTCTAAACATCACTCCTGCATTATGCATTCTCCATGTTCTTCTTACTCAGGCTCCAAACTTACAGTACAGAGACAGGGGTGGACTTTCTTGTCCCTGCTTCCTCTCTCTCATCTTCTGACTCAAGGGTGAGCATTAAAGCTATTTTTGAGTGAACTCTTGGCCTTAAAACTCATTTCTAGTTTCCTTATATTTCAGTTCTTTCAATAAATTATCCTTGCTCCCTGTTCCACTGCACCTCCTGCTCTTTTTTCATTCATTGATACTTAGGTATCTAACAGTTGCCACTTTTTTTTTTTATTTCTTAGCCCAGGGACGTTCTTTCCCAAAGTCTCTCTCTATACTTGTGGGGTTTGGTTTTTTTTTTTTAAATTTGTCAGCTTAAAGTATTGTCCTGTTTGTGATGCAGTTAAACACATTAGTAATAGTGGGGAAACTGTGGAATTGAAATCCTTTCACTGCCTACATAAACCTCACATTGTAGACTAGGTGTTTAATCTCCAGCTATTTCCTTTCCCTGCCGTGGAGAAACAGGGAAGCAAACCATCATGTTGCTGGTTCCTAAAGCTGTTGGACTAAAAGTCAGTTTTGAAAGCCCTTCTTGATATGCAACTGAAAAACTGTGGAATCCCTTCCCCAAAGTCTAGTGATATGAGATAATGCAGTGGGTAAAACAGAAGCTAAAGGAAACCTGCATGGAAAATACTCAACTCAGCATGAAGATGCTCTAAAGAAGACTGTGTCTTTCTGCTTCCCTCAATTAAGCAACAGGAAGGTTTTGAACCCTTTGTTACTGATAACTTCAAACTTGGATATCAGTACAGGGATCCAAAGTCTCAAGCCTGCTTTGTAGCTTTAGCATCTGCAGGAGGTTTAGAGAAGAACCACAATGTACAATTTACAGCAGCCCTCCTAGCCTGTGTCTTGAGGTGGATCACAATTTCTTTCCTGAGATTGGTTAAAATTTCAGACATGGCTCATCTGAGCCACCAGGTCTGTATACCACTACTGTTCCAGACACCTTATTGCTTAAAGGCCAAGGCATTCCTCCTCACAGTGTACACTGGGATACATCTTGATTTTTTGCTTACAGAGATCAGGGGTTTTGAGATCAATACCATGTTGGAATGATCGAGCAGTCCTCTCATTCCATCAGGGTATGGAACAGGAGTGTGAAAGTGCAGTCTCTGGCAATGATGGTAGTCAGGACACAAGCATCAAGCCATTACCAAGGCAGGCTGTATCAAATAGATTTTATGGGACATGGTCTTACATTTGTTTTCCTTAGACTCTGTCATGCCTCATCTCTAGAGACTGTTTTGGAGTCACCTGCATTGAACCTGACCTTTGGCTGTCCACCTGAAAGGACTCCAGTGCCAGAGCCAGATTCTTCATCTGTTTGTAAACTAAGTGAGGGATGGAAAATGAACTGACCCATCTGAAGACCTGTAATAATTTGGACAGTTTGCAGATATGTGTCATAAATACGTTTTATTAGGCTGAGCAGGATAGACAAAACGCTTGGCATTTACAAGTCAAACGTCTAACCCTGGTAGCACTCCCAGAAATAATAGTTAAGGAATAACTAAATGCCTTTAGTGAATATATTTTACCAGGAAAATAACACTAATAGCTATCTCAATTCCAATAACTTAGTGTCCCAGTAAAGTAACCAAAAAGTTAATGTATTGAATTCCAGCATGTCCCCCCATGCTCACAACAAGAAGTCATACCTAGTACAGTTTTGGTAGCCCAGTGGTGCTGCAACAGCAGGGAGTACAGTGTGGGCTGCAAAAGGCATTGATGAAGGTAAGTACTCCAAAGAAGGTCCTGTAGGAAGCTCTGCACCATGTTACTTTGCTACTGTAACACCTCCTTTGGACCCAGAAGAATCCCTTTAAAGTCTCACTCCATGGGTGTTCCTGAAGGAAAGGAGCGAAGAGGGGCAAAGATACTCTGGCCCATCTCTTAAAATGCATGTAATTGGCAGAGAAACCTGACCATGTGTCAGGGTACTGTACTCTGAAGCTTGCAATGCAGCTACAGCCACCCTGGTTTAGTGCATCTTTAGATGCACTAGAGTGAAAGTGCCTTGAAAATTGTCTTCATCAGCTCTACAGCATGTAAATCATGCAACCTTTATTAAATTCACTAGCAGTAAAGTGAATGTAAACGGATGTGTGTAGCACTCACTGATTTAGTGGAAGGGGAACAAAATACAATCTTGAACACTGTTCTTTGCTTTGACCTTATTCTTTATCTAACACACATTATATACAATAACATAAAACACTGGAGAGCAATAGCTCTACACCCTCTGGCCAGTCACCCAGATACACACAGAACAAGCTTTATAGCCTGCAATTAAACATGTGGTTGTTTACATACAAGGAGTATTAGACTTGCACATTGTTGAAAAAATATTTCTTCAGTTTAATCACACAAGGTTTAAAAATAGTTTTCTAAGAATGAGCTTTTGAGTACAGAAAGGAAAATAAGACAAACTTGGACATAATATTTTGTATTAGCATGCTCTAAGTGTGTTAAATTGTTAAATTCACAGCTTTTACACTTCTGACATTGCTTTTGTAGGGCCTGAGCTGCTTGTGCTGTTTTCCCTGAAGACTTATTTACATATGCAAAAAATACCGAAAATCTGTGCAGAAGCTCTGGTGATAAATCCTTTGACACTATGACATAATGAAGGAACGAACCATTTCAAGGAATAATTTTTCAGTTTATTAGCATATTGAAGTGTTTTGATTAAGTTTGCTTAAGTGCATGACAAAGGAGCTCTTTTATCACGCACCCTGCTCATTTCACTATTATTTGTCCTATTGAAATCTGTCTTTATTTTTAATTATTCATTTATGCAATTAGGCAGGGCACACTCCTAGAACCAGAGGTGTCATGACACTGATATTAATTAAAAGGCTACTGTAGAAATAGTAGAAAATCATGTGATTTGAGTTGTGCTTCTCAGACATTCAGAGCCTAGGGACAAAACCAATCTCTTTGGGGGAGAGGTTATTTGTTTTCTAGACTATGCAACTTGCAAGTGCTCAAGCATTCTGTTTGACTTGTTCGCATTTGCTATGCAAACACAACATATAATAAACCTAAATGACTCAGCACGAGAGTAAGGGAGAAGACAACAATATTGCTTGCCTCTTCAACTTATTAGCTGTCCCAAAGAAACGCACACATTCTGGTTGGGCTCACTTCAAGTCGTCTAAACATAGGGTGTCTCAGATGATGCTAGATTGTTATGTTTACCCAGCTGAATCACATCCTTTGTATTTCTAGAGAGTGTTACTATTCATATCAAAATCTATTGTGTTTTTGTTAGAATGAGAGTGAAAAAGCAGCATCTGCTCTCACTGAATGCAGTACTTCTGCAAGTCACACAGAGGAAACATTGCCAGGATGCCCAAAATCTCAAATACTGGTTTTAAACACTACATAGACCTGAAGCACAAAGGGAAATTGAAGTCCTCCTCCCAAAGACCAGACTGAAGCAGTTTGTGTGTGATAGTCATAGGTATGATCTGACATTCAGGAGAGTAGTATTTCAATAATAGGAAGTTCAGTTCTAGCATCAGTGAGAAACACCTCATCCTTGTGAAAATTTAATAGCATATCAAGGACATTTTTTGCTGCAGTTTAATGTGCCCAAGTGCCAGCCAGGCATATTTTTGCTTCTTAGGAAGCAAAGGAGCACAACAGCTACTGGAAAGTCTTCACATTATTGCACTTGTAGAAATTAGTTTTCAGGGTGATGAGTTTTGTTTTGTTTTCCCCAAGACTTTTCAGTTTTACATTTGCTCACCCTTTTGCAGCTCCCCTCCCTTTCCAGGACACTGATGTCCCACTTAACATTATCTGAAATAGATTCTGGTGAACAGAGCTTATTTTTTTCTTCTAGGTATAATACTTACAAAACTTAATGGGAATGGAGGTAGTGGTGGGTCAGTATAATTCTCCCCGTCTTTGAAACCCATTAACCACACTTCAGCAATACAAAAGGTGTATCTCCAGTTGGGTTCTTTCTTACAGTGGACTCAGTGGGAGAGGCAGATGTACAATATACATTTGTACATTTGTAAGAGAAAAAAATGGTAGCTTCATTACAGAAATACATCTATTTTTATGAGTTGTTAGATGGACTGACATACATACACAGGCTAATAAGAATGAAAATCCCATTTTAGGCCTCATTCTTGCATTAAAGAATATTTTGAACAGAAACCTACTCTTTGCAATGTGAAGCAGAATCTCATAAAATTTAATGTGTTTTTTTTTCCCTGTGGTTAAGCTCAAAGTTATTTTAGGTGATGTTTTGCTGCGTATACTGCACTGAAATGAAAGGAAGAACTGCTTCTCTGTCATGCATTTCTCTCTGTGTATAGTCATGATGCGATTAACCCACAGTGTAGGCTGGAGAACATTTGCCTTAAGCCATCCACAGTGGAAGACATAACCCTGCTCCCCCAGCATATGCCATGTGATCAGTTTTAAGAGGTTTGGCACAAAGTCTCCTGATTTTGGGTCCTCTCACCCACCTTCTGAGCTAGAACAAAAATTTAGCTATTTGTACAGTTTTTACATGCAGCATAAAGTCTTATTTCAAGGCAGGGGGCTTTTGTCGGACCAAAGCAGGCCAAACAGGACTAAGTACCCTTCAAGCATCTCTTGGATTGCTCAGCTCCTCTAATATCCCTGAGGAAAAAAAAAGAAAATCCAAATTTTTGAAGAACATCCAATAGTAAATTCATTTTCTGCTGTAATTTTATTGGGTTTGAAGGTTTGACCTTCTCCCTCTAATAACTGCTGTAGCTCTGAGACCTTCCAGCCTTTAAGAGTGGGAGGAGATGCTTCTTACTGGTGGAACACCAGAATGGATGGTTCTTCACTTCACACCATAGTCAAGGGCCTAGAACAAGCATTTGTAACCATTTTATCATCCCTCCCTCAAATTTTGTGATGCTGCTAGGGATCACCACCTTCCCCAGGCCCCACTTGGTGGGTCCAGGTTCAGTATTGAACCTTCTTCCTCTTCCCCTTGATGCTCTGCCAAAACGTGTTCCTAGTGCACACTTACCTGAAGTTTTTTTAATGGTCCACTGGCTTCTAGCTTCTTCTTCTCTTCCTTAAAATGTTCCTAAAGAAGTCTCAATCTGTAAGACTACCTACTTTTTCCTTTGTTTTCTTTACCTTTCCACACAGAGAAGCACACAAGATTAATCTTGGAAGCCTATCACATCATACAGACCATTCTCTCCTGTACTTGAGTAACAAGGGCTCTTCAGCTTAGAAGGCTGTAGGAGCTTCTGTTTTTACAAATAAGCCCACCAGGTGCAAACCAAAGCTGTCCTTAAACAACTGAATTGAAAGAATGATCCTGATTTTTTAATGGCTATTATTCAGGGATGCTGGAAGATAAAATATGAGTGATAACATAAATAAAGAAGAGTCAAACGTAATTCAGTTTGCTGTAGTTTTCCTTTTTCCACCTCACCTGCCTATTTGCAGAGAAACACAAAGCAGCTATTTCTCCTTGTTGTCCTGCTCTATCAGTTCTTTCTTCTCCAGGAAAAAACAAAACAAAACAACAAAAAACACCAAACAAGTAATTAGACTGTAACATAAGTATTAGTGATGGGTGATTGATTTTCATACTTCTCCCTGGTAGATGAAACCACAATGCATCTAACCAATGCAGTAGGAGCTGGACTAGGCTAATGACCAGCTGAGCTTTTGCAGGTAATTTGTCTTTGCCACAGCAGTAAATCTTTTATTCTTTACCAACCAGGAGCGTAGCTCACTGATAAGGCTTTAAGCTTTGGTGACAGAATACAATCAGTTACCTTTAAAGACCCAATGAAAAAAATTGCTACTGTTCGTCCCTCAGCTTCCCTGAGTTTTCAGGTACTATTAAGCTTTTCTACAGAGCCATCATGTTAGGATTTATCCCACCTTAGGTGTTCCTAGTATAGACATATACTGCTGGGCTGGTCTACATTCACCTTGGACTGGTCATTAAAGGAGAGTAATGAACACTTCTAGAGCATGATTCATCTGACCCTGCCTTTGAAATCCATATGAGAAGATTCATCTCTCTACAATGCTCATTTCACTTCTGTTATAACTGACCTCAGGTCTTGAATTTACTTTACTGACTTTACAAATGCAGTTAAGCACAGAAAAGAATGAAAATGTACCTCAAGGAAATGAGTTTGTTAATTTCTTGACAGATTTTGTAAGAAATTGTATTAGCACAAGTGACCATAAACATCATCCATCTTCCTCCCATACCAACAGTTGCTATTCCAACAATTTTTATGTAACTGCCTGTGGACTAAGCTGATAGGTCTACAGATTCCACCTTGTAGGAGGATCAACCTGGAAAGCTGGTGGCAAGAACTGCCAGGACCTGAATGCATCCTGTCAATGAGACACAAAAGCTACACCAAACTGTGGGCTCTGAGGGTTTCAGGGAGCCAAGCAAACATCTTGCAGTGCCACAGTCTGCTTGATGAGGAGTCCATTTGGAAAGGAAGCTTCCTCCGAGGTCTTTGCTTCCCAGAGGAGTGTGGCCATACGTTGAGATGATGGCGCAGTAAAAAGAAGCTGGTTTGCTTTGCTTCATTGGCAAGTAGTGTTGTAAATTACTGCAATAAAAACTAATCTTGGGAGGGGAAACCAACCCCCTCACTGGAATACGTGCATTTTTCTATTTATTAAATTTATTTTTTACTATTATTATTATTTATTAAAATGGAAAAATCTGGTAATTGTGGTGCTAAGCATTTGTGTAACAGAGGCAGGCAGGTGGTGTATTAACCAAGAAGATTCTTAAGGGACTAGAGCTATACATGTAGCAGCAAGTCAGTGAAAGACTTTAACCAGGTGAAGGAACCTTCAGGCTGTCCTGCACACCCTCAGGAGTGCTCCAAGCAGAACCTGGCTACTGCTAAATTTAGCAGTGGCTCCTTCGGCCGAAGCCAAGTAGTCATGCAAGAGCTTTCTGTGAGATTGGCAGGTGATGGTGGGATGGCTTGCAAAGTGGAGCTACTGATGGAGTAGAAATGCAGCCTGGAGCAGCGTCCTGACATGTGATCAGCCCAAGCGTCGTGCTGTGGTGAGCACACTCACTGCTGCAAGTGCATCGTACCCCAGCTATACCCTGCTTGACGCACTCGTACACCTAAGCCTGTACCTGAAGAAACACAGCCACAAGGCACAGGGTCACAGAATCTTCCTTGCTGCTGCTCAGCCCTTGCTGCTGAGGCCCAGTTTATGACTCCCAGTGAAGCCTAGATATGAAATGTTGCCAATGCCTGCAGCTGTGGGGACACAAGGAAGACTGGGGGAAAGTCAGAGGCCCCCAGAGTTTGCCACACCACCATCTGCTCAGTTTACTTGGTGGCCAAAACATAGTCAGCAGTAAGGAGCTGCCTGGGTGAGCAGTGGGCATGTGGTGGAGTGTGGTTGGGAACCTGTGGGTGGGGGCTTAACTGCTCTGTCTCTTGGAAAAAAGTGGGCCTGGCTGGCTGGATGAATGGATGGTAGGTAGGTAGATAGCTATAGATAGACAGGTAGATGGATAGATGATAGAACATTTTGATGGCTGTTTAGCCAAATTAAAAGCAGTTTTGGGGGCTGGATGTACTCAGCTGGGAGACCCTGGGGCCTCCCTGCCTGGCTCCAGCCTCAGCCTCCCTCCTTTTCTTGGGACAGCACCAAGTCACCAAAAGGCGGGCATGATTACGGTAGAGGGGACAGCTAGGGGTGAGTTTGTATGGCTGGTTTGCTTTGGCTTTTTAGGAGGCAACGAGGTGTATACAGGTGGGTGTGCTGGGGAGCCTGGACAGGGGAAGGGATCATAAGGTCCTGGGAACACAGGGCATGGGGGAAAAGTCCTTGTCTGCATGAATTTTAATTTTTTTATCTGAAGCAACCCACCTTGAAGGGTTAGGAGACCAGGACAGAGATGTGTGGCCTGCTGGTGGAGAGTTACAGCCCAATTAGCAGCTAATGCGGTGCTTTAAGGCACACAACGAACCCACAACACAGCTTCTAAACCAACACAGCTTTTGTTGTCACTTTCCTGTTATTTCACTAAAGTGGTTTTAGGGTGGGGCTTTTTTGGTATAGAGTAAAGCTTGTGCACATTCGTGAATGTGACAGCTGTTCCCCCCTAGACCTTCCCCAAATCCCACAACACATCGCTACCAGTCCTAGAGGTGTATTACAGACCCCTCCTCTGAGCGAGACATGGCTATGTGGTGTCTGCACAGCTGGACAAGGCAGGCAAGTGACAAGGGCTGGATCCACCCAGCAAAGGCATTACCCGTGTGTCCCACATCACTGCCTGACTGCTCAGCCAGCTAACCCTGCCTGTCCCAGAGCCTCAGCCCGCACCACGGGGAGTGTGAGAGAACCCAGTGCCCTCACTGGGGTGCTGCCAGGGTGATCTCAAGAGCCAGTTTGCTGGGGGCGGGGAGAGAGTGTGGCTTGCCTGGGTGTTGCTGAGCTGCTGGCTGACAGGGCTCTCCTACCACCAAAAACTGCTTTTCAGGAATGAACATTCCCAGAGGCCATTCCAGCAGCGATCAGTTTATTCCAGTGTATCTAACTGGACCAAAGGCTGGAGCACCATTTCCCCTCCCCAAACTGGAGGTCAGCGCTTCCCTGTCTCACAGAGATGCTCAAGCTTGGTCAGAAATAGTGTCGTGCAGGTCTAACACATGAACAGCAGGGAACAGACCATTTGTGTTGCTTTTTACCTAAGGAAACGCACAGATGTAAGGAAGAGAAAGGTTTGTGTGGTTCAGGGAACTCCTACAGATGCATCTCCACCATGAAAACATCCTCACCAATATGGCTCATTCCATGACTTCATGTCCTTGGTGGCAGTAAAAAGATGCCACGTGGTGTTTTGTCCTCTGCTCCAACAGGGCATTCCTCAGGGCTGTCTCTGGTCTCCGGCAGGCTTTTGGGTGCAAAATGGAGGCACCA